>JAVQKG010217014.1:0-11935 GCA_036025885.1 Hypseleotris bucephala
ACATGTATTTATAATAAGATATTAAAAAAAGAATAATGCTGGGGTGGTGATTGAATGGACACCTGTTCTTAAAAACTATATATCTTCTTCAAAAACACTTTTTGGTTTTACATCAAAAAGAAAAACAAGACCAGTATCAATCATAAAATAAGGAAAGTCATAAAACTTTTATTCTATTGAGGGTTTGTTTAACCATAAAATTCAGTTTACATTATTTCTGCATTATTCCTAAGGATATATTATCCTGTAAAAAATGTATTACAAGAATTGCTTTTGACTCCAGTAAACAACAATGTGTTGCGCCCCTCTTCAGAAAGCCTTTCTTCCTGCCTCCACACAAGCAGCAGATGTTGACGTGCTCCTACAACACCTTTGCTTGTAATTATTGTGTGTACAGCGACACAGTGCTAGCACCTCTTGCTGGGCTCTGTTGCTATACCGGGCCTAATTAGCAATTAACGGTCCTATCCCGATGAAAACACAGCAGACAGGACTCACTGGGGGATAGAGGCTTTAAATAAGTAAAGGACGAATACATTTCTCCTCTTGACGTGAAGGAAAAAGGCACACTGACAGACTCAACATACGTTGCCTTTCTGACTTTGCTAGAATGTTTTTTGTGCCCCCAGGCCCAACACAATTAACACCCCCTGCCAACTGTTTGCTCATCTTCTGTCTTTACCACATGTAGATACATACGTACGTGACTACAATTTGTTTTGCAGATTAATGTCCTTCTCTAATGCTACATTTATTTGGCACTTTTTAGCTAGACCTTGTGCATAAAATGTGACAGCTATATTGGTCTTATGTAATGAATGGCAAATGGTTTTGTGAGTTAATGTTGCTTTTACTTTACTTTACTTATTTTTGCCTACAAAACAAGCCAGTGACAAGAAGCAAGAATAAAAGTGTAACTAATAAAGTGTAACTAATAAAGTAGTAGCTATTGAGTGAGGCCCAACACAATTAACACCTCGTGCCAACTGTTCATCTGGTGTCTGAGACGTAAATGATTACAATTTGCGTTTTCAGTGAAGAAAATAAATCTTTCTCCCTAACATTATACCCATTTAGATTCATTAGTGTGGAGTCATTTCTGGGAATTCCTTCTTTATGCATTTCCTGTTCTAATTAACTGTGTTACAATGAGCTAATTTCTATATAAATGTAAAATAAATACCCAGTCCGTGTTTAGTTTGGCTCACACATTGAAGAAAAACAACAGCTGTTAAGTAGCACAAATCTTGCTTGATGGATCACTCAGAAGCAAATCAATGGCATTTGGACATTTCGGGAACGCTTGTGTAAATCAATAGAAACTGGTGCAACAAGAAACAATAAACCTTTCTGCAGAGGTAATAAAAGAGTAAAGACCAGTGCATTAATTTATCACTCCCCTCTGTGACTGTGTGAGTGTAAATGAAATATGAGTGGATAATCGCAGCCCAGGAATTCTTCCGGCAGAGTCCGGTCGGCAGGTCGGAATGCTGTAGAGGAATGTGGAACCTAAATGTGGGGCAGTAGAACTCAAGGCCTGGTTAAAGAGCTGCGTTTAATGATCTTATATCAAAATACAGGCCATTTTAATCAGGACCTAGTGATCTCAAAGACTCAAAATGAATCTTCACACTCAACATGTGAATTGGAAGTTAAAGAGTTTTTTTTTATTGACTGCAACCTAATTAGTTGAGAGATTCTTCTAAAGCATTATGCTGCTGAAAATTCTAAATGTATAATATATATGGATGTCTGTATTAGATCAAAAATCCTCACCCTGCTCTTGTTTTAAATTTTAAGACAGGTTTCTCTGGCACTTTCTTTAAGGACACATTTTTTTCTTTTTTGATCTTCATCTATGAGAACATAATGATTTTAGCTCATTTTTGAAAAGCTGACCATGTTAATAAACCTATTTTGACTTGCTTGACAACAAAAACACACCAACACTGACCCAAGACAGATTTAGTGTTTGACGTGCTTTGAATTATGCTTTGATCTTGGCTTTTATTTGATCCATAAAAGCATCTCATGGTTAGTGTGGTTTTGACAACACACAATCAATGCAATAATAGCATAAAATAAAAATGACAAAGAGTCTTAAGGTTTCAGTGTGTGCCAAAAGTCTTGGAGGAGGAATGGGGAGGTTTATCACACCAAGGAGTGATGGAATGAAAATATTCCCAACCTTTCTACGGCATTCAAACATGTCAGACCAAAACGCTCAAATGGAAATCGTAACAAGCCAAGAATCTGGAATGCTTTTCAGGAACGCTGTGTTTAGGTACACTGTTTATTATATGCCTCTAAAATCCCTTCATAAAATGGAGGGTTTAGCACAATAATCACATGTATTCTCCACCTCCTCCATCCTCCTCCATGCATTCCCGATACACGGAATCACCTTAAATCTGTATAAATAAAGAAGCATTCCCATTTAGATTCTAAAGGAAAAAAATAGATGTGTGAAAAGATGCGTCACACAATGCGATTGAGAGGTGTGGAAATCTTCCCCTCCTTAATCCCGAAATCAGTGGAAAGACGGGATTTGGGGCTGTCACTGCTAAGCTCCTTGTTCCCCGAAGTATTATTGGAGCTGCTGCAAAAAAAAAGAAACTGGGAAAAAAAACTGGAAGGAGGATGCATTTGTGTGTTGCATTGTAAACAGGTTGCAGTGACATAGACGTGAATATACACAAGTGAATCTTCTAGGAGTTGTTATGTGGGGAATGGTGGATGGATGACTTTATCATTGTGTTGCATCTGTGTACAGCTTCACAGTGTTTCCAAATATAAGGTCTGGTGCATTCATCTGTTTTATTAAGGAAGAAAAGATGGTTTGTATCACTTGAGACCAAAGAAGCTGCTAATTTACTGCATTTACAATTAAATATACAATCTCTCTCTGCCTCAAAGAAGATGCTTTACTGAACATACACAGTGTAGGCCTTTGGGCCAGTGTTTTAAGCATGCATGTTTGAAGACATGCTGTTCTGTACTCAAAAGATATGCCATTTCATCAGTTTACAAAATGTAAAGTAAACATTCAGAAGAAACATCCAACTTAATTCATGTCCATTTGAAGTCAAAAGCTCACTTGTATACATTTTACTAAAGACAGAAGATTGTTTCAGTAGTAGTTGGAGGCTGCTCACATCTTTCTGTCTCTTTATGCTAAACTAAGACTCAGTGAAGTTGAGATAGTGTTTATGAAGTTAAACTAGATAAAGATACAAACCAAAATCCAAGGCAGTAGCATAGTTACTAAAAATTCGTCATACGTTATTCCGTAACACATTTGCACAGTGCTGTATATTATATTTTGGACTTGGATTTTTAGGGTGTCCATATCGGAGCTGGAATAGTGCTAGAGGGATTCTGGCATGTTGGAGCAATGCATAAGACATGAGCTATGTTGGGGAGGTGAGTGGGTCGCAGCTCCGAGCTTGTGCTATTCATAGAGTGCGCTGATAGCAGGTTGACTTCTCAGGGAAACACAGGGGGTGGGTTGGGGCTTGTGCAAGGGGGGGTGACAGGCGCGAGACAAAGAGAAAAAGGGAGGGAGTGCTCACCTGTGGAGGAAGAAGCAGCAGCAGATGCACTGGAAGCAAAGGTGTTTAAGGGTTCGGAGCGGCAGGGATAAAACAGGCGGGATAATGAGGAAAAAGACGACGTATCCTTCCACCCACCTGCACCTGCAACATGGGAGTGACAGCTACAAGTGTGATTTAACTTGACAGCAATGAGAAAAAAGAGAAAAAAGACGTACAAGAGAAGGAATAAGCAAAGAGAGAAGCCGAATAGAGATCTAAACAAACATGTATGTCAGGTACAAGATGATTCTATTTATGAGGCAAGATGAACTTTGAAAGAACGACTGGCACAATAATAAGATCTTCTGATTCAGCTGTCAAAACTGCTTAGTGTGACTAACTAACTTTGTCATTTTGTAACCCGGGAAGTGGAACCCTGCTCATAATTGAAATAAATTAGATCATGCATGTCCATCAGTAGTGTTTGGTTTGCCCTCATACACAACGGTTAACCCACACTGTCTGTTTGTTTTGTCAATGTAGAAGATGTAGGCATGGTAAATGATACAGTCTGCAGGTCAGCAACTCCTCTGGTTTTGAACTATAGACCTTATTGTGTGTGAAGTTTAATATAGGTTTTTAAAAGGACATTGTTGTTGAGATCTCCTATCAGCAAAATATTCTAATTTAAAATGCCTACTACGGTCAAATGAATGCATTTCAGTATAACACACAGCCCTTTCTATGCACAAGAAGAGCATCATAAGCAAGCACAGAATCAAATGATTGTTCTGTAGTGGTGACAGTTTGTTACTAGGCTAACAGTAGCTGAAACCATAAATGCTAAATGTGTTTTATTAACCAGTTAATTAGTCCAGTCTGCCATGTTATCTTTCAGTCTGCCTCATGCATACACAGACCCTCTATTGTTGGTTCATTATGAGAATAAATAACCAGGATGTATCATGAATTAGCCTTTGTGCTGCCCACTGTTCTTTGATCCATTGCTTTATACAGTACATCCCAGTTTCCAGTCTCTACCCATAACAGCATTCTGCCAGGTCAGCCATGCCTCCATGCCAGGGGAAATGGTCGCCTTGAAATTAAGTGAGCCAGCTGCATTCCTGTCCTAAAACAAAGCACTTGCTGTTCACCATACTTTATTAAAGTAATTCTGCAACAGACACCAGCTCTATGGAAATGGACTTCATTCCCTCTCTTTATAGGGTAGGCTATACTTCAATCTTGCTCTTTGTGCACTTGTGATCAAATTGATAAATGGAGAAGGTTTGAGTCCAGTCCACAACTGACTAATTCTTCAGTTTGGTACATCCTGACCAAGATCCTGGCTCAAGATCTGGAGAACGGTGAATGAACGGTGAGCATTGACTAGTGATAATAGAAGTGAATAGTTGTCTGTGAGTCTCCATCATTGAAAGCTCCTGAATGAGGTCAGAAAAAAGCTTCTCTTTTGTTGGTTGCATAAACAACATACCCTACAATTTGATGCTTTTTTTTCTCTTCAACCAAAGTATTCGATTTTAATGACCAACTAACTCAACCTTCATTTCGCCAATTTTGTTGAGTTGTCAGACGGTATAGATCAGTTTATCCCCGAGTGAATGGTAGAATTGCTGATGTGACCTCCACTTCGCCCGGACTGTGATTGCATCACTCCCTCAGGTCCTTGGGGCAGATCCAGTCTTCTCTTTATGTTTAACCTATATTTCCCTGTTTCACTTCCTATAACACCCTCGTCCCCTCGCCCTTTCATTTACCTCCCTCTCTCTCCCTCCCTGTCTTTACACTCTGTGCCTTGACCCAGACGCTCTGTTCTAAGCTGCTGCCAGATTCCTATGAAGCGGAGGAATGCGCCAAAGAGGGCCTCCACTGCTGCCCGAGCCACAATTAACATTTCGCCTGCGCTGCACTCACACCTTTGCATTTTGGTATAGTCATGAAAAGCAAATATTTGTAGTGAAAAGCTGTCTCCCGGCGACCGGCCAAAATGGAGATAATTGAAAGGAAAGCTGCAGAGGTATGAAAAGGAAGCAGAGATAAATGCAGGTCAGGTTTTTAAAAGGGAGAGGATTGGTAGGAGATGATAGCGTGTAGTGACAGGAGAATACAGACTCCACGGGGGACGGAGGGAGCACACTGAGAGGGCAACTGTGAAGGAAATCCAAGCAAAAAAAAAGACAAGAGGTGACAGACAGGTAGCGTATATGGCAGGTGGTGCAAACACAACATATTTTACATTCAGCGTATATACATGGACTGTATAGATCTCACTGTAGGATTTCTCACTTTGTTTGCGGTTATAGTACACCACAATTGATGTGTACAAGCTAATGGTGCAATAAAGTTCCCAGTCAAGCCCTATTAAGCTAACTTTTATGGTTTATACCATGGTTTTTGTTGTTTCCTCAAAAAATTTTGTTTCATTCATACTATCATGTTTGTGTAATGCTGTGTGCTGAGGCACTAACCTTCTCATGAGCTGAAAGTATTGCATTGCTCTCTCCAGTGCTGTCTTGGGCTGACAGACTGGGGTGGCCAGGGGGAGATAGGGCCTTAAAAGGACATGCACCTAGGTGAGCTCTTCAAGCAATGACCAGTTTAAATGTTTATAAAACAAGAAACCAAAGAGTGTGTATGTTTCAGTAATACTGCATTCCAGACAACACTGACTAGGAAAAATGCCTTGGAACACCAGTTAAACTTGGAGATCCGAGTGCTCCAACTTCACTGAGCAGTTGTAATATGATGTCACATTTCAGCAGAGATGTACAGTTAATGCTAAAGGGTAAAAAAAACGGTAAAATTTAAACACAGCAACTTAACTACAACATAAACCTGTAGTTTCGGCCATCAACTAGATATTATTTTACAACACAATCTCTGATAAAATTATTTTTCTGTAGGCTACTTATTGAGCTAACCACTAATACAAGATCATTTTACTGCAATGGTTTGAAGTCAGAATGTGTAATCTCCAAGTGGGAAAATTGTGCCCTCCGTCTTGTCTGGAACACAGCATAAGACACAATGCTGCAACATTTCTGCAGATCTGCTTTATCCAGCTGTGCAAAACTGAAATCTGAAAGACTGTTTCCCCAATTGTAGTAAGACATCTACAACCTGTTTGTCAAATGTGGTTTTAATCATACAAAGGCAATAACTCAGATTTAAACATATACTGACAGAGATGCAAAAAGATGACTGACAAAGACATATCTGTGCCGATATAACACGGACACTTTTCCAAGAGGAGCAGACTGCACCGTCCTCCATTTCCCCAAAGAACACCACCCTCCCTCCTCTTCCTTCTCTTCCTCCTCTTCCCTCTTCACTACGACTGCCCCCAGCTCCGAGCAGCTCTGAGCAGCCTGTCTGCCTGTGGGGGGAGGGGTGTGCTACGGAGATGCTGCGAGACGACCGGGGATAGTGATGTTGGAGAGAAAGGCACTATACGCGCAGAAGAGGAGCGAGGAAGAAGATGGAAAGAGAAACAAAAGAATGGAAGCTAAATGGAAATGGTGTCGTGTGTGGAGCAGCACAATGGCTCCACCTGCGCTGCAATGTTTATCAGCCACTGACTCAGCATCCTATTCATGCATGTCTCTATTCATCATCGGAAACACACCCAACACAAAACAATAGAAAAATCCTTAAAAAACAAAGAAACGAGAATGAGAAATAAAAAAATGGATGTGCAATGTAGACATGTTGGCACAATTTAATCATGTGACACTGTTCATAATTCATTCTACAGTATGCTTTATATACTTTAAATTGTGCCTAACGATGTTCTTGTTGCACATTTTTGACTGAAAATGAACTCAACCCTTAACAAAAGAAAAGACAGAAGAAAATAGAAAAGAAAAAATATCTATAGGAATTTAGCTTTCACAAGGACCTTTTGTGAAACACAATAAAGACCATATTTAAACCGGAAGTAATGATAAATGATAGTAAATGATAAATAAAAAAGATTGTCCTAAAAGACTTTGAATTTAGAACTGAGATCAGTTTCAATAAATTTCATTTTGCCCTGTGTGAGAGGTCAGCAGCCGTCAGTCAAATCCATAACAATGAGGTTTAAAGATGGTCAACCCTGGCTTTGTTCTGTAGACATATGCACATCTTATGTCAGAAATCTGAAGTTAAACAGGACTTATTACAGCTACATAACTCTACAAAGTGCAGATGACTACACTAAAAAAGACAGCAGATGACAGAAGGTACAGTAAATAAATTGAACTTTTTGTCAAATATAGGCTTATGTTTATACATTAAAATACTTACCATATGCCCTGTTTATTGTCTTTTGGCAAAGACTCTGACCTACAGTTCGTATATGGAGAAATAAATCACAGAAAGTGAAATGAGTGCTTTTTTTATGTGGATTGGTGTAGAATGTATGTATGCACATAAGTGAGACAGCTGGAGCTATCAGAGCAAAGCCGCCGAGAGCCAGATTTCTTCAGATGGATTTGAAGAGTGGGCTTTACCGTATCATCTGCCAGTGCGCTGCTGGGAACGAGACGTCACGTTCATAACAGCCCACTGCCTTATAAGGCAATTATCTCTCTCTCTGCTCTCGGTTTCTGTCGCTCGCCCCTCCGGTGGGGGAGGACGAGTGGTTTCAATTATGTGCGACAAAGACCAAATTAAACACCTGGTAATTTCAATATGGCCTCCTTGTGTGTGTTAAGTTCATAGGATGTGGTTTTGGTAAAGAGCCGGTGTGGTTATCTCTGAGATGTGTGTGTTAGCTCTGCTGCTTTCTAAATAACAAGTGCAACGCATAATGTTTCAGCTGAAAAATGACCATCAACACCCAAATAAAATGTAGGATTCTTGAGATTTAGATTCAAAGCAAACTGCGTTCACCAGCTCTGAGCAGATTCTACTATGCAGGGCACACAAAGACTCAGCAGCAGGCCCAGGATCGATCGAGGCACGGCCGCTTTGAGGGCACATTGAGACTTTACTCTCATTGACTACTTCACAATCAATAGCAGCTGATTACTGAGCCGCAGTGACTGGGTTATCTGACGCTGCTCTGCTGCTGCACTCGTGTGCTCACTTTGACCATAGTGAACACTTCACAATTCAACATGTAGCTCATCTCCCTCTTCACACCAGCCCCTACTGTATCTATAAGAACACACAGACTGTAACGTAGATGATGACTCTAATGAGGGGTGGCAGGCTGCAGCTGGAGATAAACTGTCCTCTTTATGCATGTGCAGGCTTTATATAGGTCCAACTAAACTTCTTCAAATGATAGTCAACAGATCTTTGAAGTTAGCCATTATCTGACACTATATTCAAAGAAACTCTTAGGCAGAAAAAGATCATCCTTTTCATAGTGTATGCATGTGCAGTGAAGCGTCCCCTTTTCCATGTCCTTGTATGGTGCTGTTGTAGCTCTAAAGGACCAGTGCTGTAGCTCACAGTGGGCTCAGCGTCTGCACAGTCTAATCCACTGAGCGGCTGAGGAAAGATGCTGACACTGCCCTTTTCCTCTGACTATCCCTAATCCAGCCGGCTGCAGGTCTGGGGGAGTAATCCAGGATTATAGACTCCTTCCCATGGAGCAGCCATAGGGGCCCTGGTGGGGCCCCGTCACAGTCAGCTGTGCCTGAGGCGCCGTGCCCCTCGCTTCGTGGGACCACATTACAGTCGTTCCAGAAAAATAGGCAAACAGGCTCTGATTAGGATTGAATTGCATCAAACCTCATCTTGTCGCCCTGAGGGGAGCTCCGCTTATGGGAGATGAAGAATGGTAAAGAGGGATAAGTGTAGCAGGGCCTTGTGATGTTACAAGTGCTTTTCATTCGAGGTGACAAAGATCTGGATTGGAACGGCAGGAAGTGAGCTCATAAAAAGGCACTTTGTCACCAGATGATAGACTGTAATTTGTGCATTGTTGGAAAAGCCAACCATTGTGTTAATGAGAACCATTCAACATGTGTGTTCTCCTTAATGCAACTAGACAAAAATGATCAAATACTGTCATGAAGTAAACCAGCAATATTGCAAACAATGGAAAGGTTAAGACAAAAAGTAGCATATAACACAAAATCCGAAAGTCCCTGTAAGGGGATGATCTAACTATGGGAAGACATGCTTGACAGTGCTTAAACATGAATACGTTCTTATTAGTAACCCACTTTTTTCTTCATGATGTCTGTGAACACACTCCAATGGTTTATTTACCTGCATCAGCGACCGAAGGGATTTGAGCTTGCGTCAGTGCACATGTCCCAGGGCTCCAGCGAAGCACAATAAGCAGGCTTAATGCACCGGGCGCATGTGGACACAGCATGGCAACCCAACCAATGAAAGTCAGGATGACGCAGACATCCAAATTTAAGTTACATCATCATTTACTGAGGAGAAGTTTGGGGCAATATATATTTGTGTTTTTATAACAAGAGTCAGGTAAAGGTACACTGGGTTGAAGTAAGTTTTTTTAAGAGAACTTGCACATAGAAAGTTGAGAAAGTTAGCCTATAAGTTAGACTGTAGACTTTTGAAAGATCAGATGATAGCCCACATAGCCACACCACATTTTTCAGGGTTAGGTATACTGTATTGCTAACAGTCAGAAATGTCCCTATATTACAATGGAAGACAAAGATACCTGAAGAAAATCATGAATTCACAACAGAAACTAATATTTACTTATTTACTTATTTATTTATTTGGATTTCATCTGTCTTTTTTATGTCTGCAAGTTATTATTACTAAAATTCCCTAAAAAAATGAACTTGTGGGATTGTGGGACAAACCCCACAATCTTCACTCCTCAAAACACCTGTGAAATCTGTCTATACGGCTGAAAAATCATAAACTGTAAAGTACACACCCAGTCACAGCCTATCTTTTCACCTCCATCACCCTGGGGCTCCCCGCACACGCCTCCAGCTATTCACATACTCCTTATTTCATTTCAATCTCTGCCTACACAGCCAAGTACCATAACATAAACCTATAAAAGCCACTAACAGTAAAATGGAGCAGCGATCATAAGTCAATCTATTTGCATCCAGGGTGAGAAGATCTATTTTTGTTGGACATGAATGGTGAGGATGCAGCCGAGAATACAAATGGCTGACAATACAAAGGCAGTGATGTATGCATGTTGTGTGTCACACTTGATCACTTAGAGCGCTGAGATATTAGACGCTACATGCAAATGACATACGCTTAGAGTAATGTGCATGGCAGACCTATTTTACATGGCAGACATGTAGCAAAGTGAATGTTGATATAGAGAATACATAATAACATGAACACATGTAAAGACATAAAATTAATTTTGGCTATTGTGAAAACACAAACTTGCTAGTAACTTTAAAAAGGGGACTTGCCACAGTGGCCAGTGAGCAAAAACGTATATGTCAAACCCTGCTCTTATCATACAGTATTCAAATATTATGCACTGCCACACAGCCCTCTCACAGTAATAGTCTAATAAATGTGGTTTTGGCACTATCATATATCCGCCTGTGGACTTCACCTTGGCTACAAGTCCTATTAGCACCTCAGGGGGGTCCGGCCCTGCCCCCTCCATAAACAGCCCAGTCGGAGGTCCATCATAATAGGCTCAGCTCATTCCCCGCTCAGCCTGCTCCAGGTGTGGAAGCCGGGGCCTGTAATTGATAATTAGGGGCAATAAGGCAGCGTTCAGTGTAGGCCTCACGACAGGAGAGGAGCCAGGCCCCACACTGTCACTCAGCTTGGGGCACGAGGCGGAGGAGAAGAGGGCAGTAATTGAACAAAAGGGCTATTGGGTGAAAGAGTGAGTCAAGGGGAGGCGTTTAAGCTGTAGCACATGTAGGTGACACACACTGATGTCGTGCAGGTGATGTAAAAGTAAAGTGCAAACAAATGACAGTATCCTCTCACAATTTGGTCATGTTGTAAATCTGTAATATTATAAAATGTAATGTATAAAATGAGTGTAAAGCTCTGTATAAAACCTATTTGTTATTATGAATTATGATTATGAATTGAAAATTGTTCAACACAATTAATTACTCAACATGCCCAAATGAAATAACACAAACTGTAAGTATGCATTTGATGTAGAAACAACTTAAGAACGTGGTTAAAAGCTCATATAGGAAGTATTATGCTGTTTTATTAACAACAGTTAATTGTGATTGTTTCAACATTAAAACAAATTTCTTTCATTCTACTCTTCATTTATTCTGTTTGGGCTTTCTGTAGTTATAAATTGGAGTTTTGGATAATATATGTTTCACTTAGTCCATCCATCCATCCATTTTCTTCCGCTTATCCGGGGCCGGGTCGCGGAGGCAGCAGTCTAAGCAGGGACGCCCAGACTTCCCTCTCCCCAGACACTTCCTCCAGCTCTTCAGGGG
>JAVQKG010217055.1:0-20718 GCA_036025885.1 Hypseleotris bucephala
AGATAGATGAGCAGAAATTCAATCAGTGGTGAGAACTTATTTATTATTGTATATTGTGTACATATTGTGTACTGTTTTATTGTGTTTAACATTTTGAAAAACATGTTATAATCAGTTTCTGAATCTTGAATTATGAATTTTGATGGTAGTAAAAAACAGGTCTGGATTTGTCTCTTTGGGGGTATTTTTAATTTAAATCCATTTTGTTTGTGGGGCTTTGCACTTGTTTTTTTTTTTAATCAACTCATGTACAGTGTTCTCTTATGTTTCCTTTCCCCCATTAGTCTGCCAGAGCAACTACTGGTGTGGAAAATTGAGCCTATTTAAAGCTGGTAATGCATTCATCCAAAGCCTTGTTTTTGCTCCTTTCAGTTAATATAAATTAACTATTTGTTAAGCACTATTTCTATATCCAGCCATAGTATAATGAATCTGCAGTATGTAAGTGTTTTATAAAACCACATTACAAAGAGACATGTTTTTCACAGTATTTAAAACTGTTGTGTCATAACAGATTTGTATCCGTATGGGTTCACTGTTAAAGAATGTCAGTCATTTTAAGTCTTAAGTGTCAAGTGTAGCCTATTACAGAGCTCATAGTGATAATTCAGATTTGTGGAATATTTTTGTTGAAAGCACTGTTTTTATTGAGAAAATAAATTCTTATTGATATAAGTTGATTGATTCTGTGAACTACTACATTGTCTGTTTATATGCAAACTAGTAAATGTAAACTCTTCAACATTTTGGTTATGTTTGTTTTATAGGTTTGTTTATGTCATTGACACTCAATGGTTTATGTCCAGTAAACATTACATCTCGCGAGATTTTCTCAGATTACGTATGCGGAAGTTTACATTTTGATTACAACGTGCTCCCGTTGGCCGCTAAATTAGCCGGCTGAGTCAAATTTTCAGGAAGAAATGCATGAAACGCAACAAACAATCAAAAATGAATTCGCTTTTAATCAAGACTCTTCTGTCAAGCTGTTCTGACTACGACGCGTTGTTTAATAGCCTGTCATGGGACCGTGAATCGTGGCCGGAGACTGGGCAAGTGGAGGCGCTGACAGCCTTTACTCAGGGACTCGGGGCACTCTTGGTCGATCCATCTACCATCACAGAGACAAAATATCAGAGCATTAATGATAAAGTAGAAACTGTTATTTGGAATCAGTGTTTGCCTTTATTAACAAAAATATCAACGGAAGCTGACCAGGGGGACGTGAAATGCAGAGAGAGCACCACAGCTGTTTGTAAACTTTTGAAAGCCTGTATGCCGCTGTGTGATGCTGCCTCTCTGAGTAAAGTGGTTGATTACGTGCTACCTTCTCTCCAGCAGTCCGAGGAAGAGCTCGCATCAGGGCGGCTAAGCGTGGAGGTGGCAAGTGAAGTCTTAGTAATTTTATTATCTGAACATTCATCACAAGAGGACATCATACACAATGTCTTAAACAATGTGTTGTCCTGTATAAAAATACTCCCCGATGCCCTTGTTTCAAAAGTGGCAATACGGCTCCTTTGGACGCTCCTAAACAGTTGCACTGATGTGGAGTTAGGTGGGTTAGGCAGCATCCACAACTTAATCCTGGATCATCTAAGTGACTGGCATCGAAATGAACGTACACCTGTGGCAACAGCACGGGCACTAATGTGTTTGGCCGCCCTGTCTGACCATATGTTGACTTCAGACAGTGTGCCTTCTTCTGACCCGCGCCTGTGCATTCAGTTTTGGAGGATGGTTCAGGATGGACTGACGCACAAAGACAGTCTCTCACGCAAGAGGGCGCTGTACTTGTTAAAAAGATGTGTGTCTCTATCTCAAGAAAGAGGTTTGGACTGTCCATCTAAAGAAGGTAAAATTACTACATACATACTGTGGTTTATGCTTTACATTTTATTCCAAATAATTGTTTGAAAATATGATTATTATAATAAAACTGTCTTCCTCACACAATTTTCTGTAGATGAGACTTTGTTTAGGTGGGATCCAAACAGTAGCAAACTGCTGAGAGAGTTCTGGGAGGATTATGCCTTGGTGATGGAGACACTTGAAGAGAACCAAGTAAAATCTTTTTTGCTCCTGGTTGTGCAGTCATATATACTGTGACAATAATCTATGTTAGCAATCAAAGAAACCATAGTTGCTTTTTAGTATGTTTTTTTTCCCTTTGTGGCTATTATTATGAACTGTTGTAACATTTTCTTAATCTGGATCCTTCTCCAGATTCATGTTGTCCGTCCAGTCCTAAACAGAATAGACACATTAATTCAAACCGTCTGTGACACCCAAGGTAAATGAAAACATCACAGTTCTTACAGTTTTTGTGCTTATTGATGAATTTTAATTGAACCCTACAGGTAATAGTCTGCTTCACCCGTCCTGGTTGCTGTGTGTGTATCAGCGTATGTTTCACAGTGAAAACAAGGCGCTCATGAGAGAAGGGGTCTGTCATCTACTGCAGTTGCAGGTACTCCAGCAGCCAGAGTTTGCTATGGCTTTCTCAAAGGTACAACAATACCATTCAATTTTATTAATTATTCTTATGGTTTAAGCATTCAATGATGATGTAATTTTCCCCCCTTAGTTTATTGTTGGACCTTTTTTAGATGTACTTTCTGAAACGTCACTATTTCAAAGGTAAAGGTGTATATTCACATTCCTGCATAATAGTAAAGAATTATATTATTGTTTATATTTTTGTCTTGTTTCCACAGAGTGATTGGACAGAGTGTTGGCGACTGTCCTGAACTGGGAGCTAAACTTAAAGTATTCATGGTCAATTTTTTCACTAGTCTGCTATCAGAACAAAAAGGTGATCATATAAAACTGTATTGTAACATTTCAGAGCCCTTGTTAATAACTGTTTTCTCTCTCCTTTTTGGGTTAGCCTCTGTTTTACTCCATCTAATACAGCAACTTGCTACAAAGCAGTGGTGTGCTGTACCTCTCCTCTTTGTCTCTCAGGCCTTGTCCAGTCTTCCTCCTAGTCCACTGCTGGGTGCCGAAGGACTAGGTGCTTTAAGGTATTATAATCAAGGTATCATTTTCTATTTTCTTTATGCTATTTGGTGTCAGCTAGTGATACACAATGCTGTTCTCATGTGAAAGGGAGGTGCTGAGATGCACAATGATTACACATCAGGTCTTGCTTAGAGGCGCTGCCCAGTGTTTTTTATTGAACAGCGCCCTCTGCCTTACTGATGTGGTAAGTATAACATGTAACTTTATAATGTAAACAATTTGAGATTTGAAACAACTAGCTCTTAGATTTATTTATCTGTAAGTACCAAACCAACAGTATAAAAACGTCTGACCTGATTTTGATAATATCTTGCATCTTTTGACATGGGCTCAATTAAATTAGAGTGCAGTAACCCTGGATGATGTTTTTGCTCTCCTGATGCATTTCCGCTCTGATGAGTCTCTGTGTCGAGGGACAAAGCTGTGGCAGCAGGTAGTGTCTTTTATGTGGGATTTTTACATAAACAGTCATGTAAAAAAAATCATTTTATTTGTATGATTTCAGGTGTGTGTTTGGCTTTTGGACAATGAAGCAAATTTCAAGCCCAGAGGTGTTAAGGATGAAAGTACAAACAGGGAAAGCATAAAGATATATGTTCAACATGAGCTGTATAACTACCTTAAAGTACCAGCCAGTACGGGTGAGCCTCACTTACCAAAGATGAATTTTATCACTTCAAGCATTACTTTAAATTTTCACTTTAAAGACTATTTTATGCTTCTCAGGTCACACTGAGAGATTACCTGATATAAGCGAGGCTGTGAAGGTGGCCAGAGTGATTTTGCTGTATGTGGACATGGAGAGGTGCCAGGCAGCTGCAGATATTAACAACACTTTGGAGTCATTACTGTCTCCACTGTTGGACACATTGAGCAGAGTCAGCACCAATATCTACCTACCATTGAAGAAGAGTGACAAGAGCCTGCAGCTTGTGCTTCAGCTGCTCCAGCTTGGAGGAATATATCAGGATATTGACACAAATCAAGGTTTGACCCAAGAACATCTAATTTATAATGAGAACAAAATTTAAACATTTCATTTACTTCTTATGGATATTTATTCTTAATAAAGTCCATGTTCAGTAATAACTACAGCTTAGTGCAGCACTACGACCATGTATTTGTATTAATATCGTATACTTATCATTGCATTACAGATGATAGTGCCTTAGTTGCCTTGAAGAACCACATTTTTAAAGTTGTGGATTCTATTTTAGAATTTATCTTCAGGCAGTTATGTGGAAACCTACAACAGGTAACAACACACAGGTAAAACCTTACAAACAACTCAGGTGACGTTCATTCATTTCTAAATGTTTTATCCACAGCTTTTTGATATAGAACGGGCTGACATGTACACATGTGTCCTGAAACATCTGGTGGTCATGTATAGATCTATACCACAGCACCACAGTAAAATTCAACAGACCTATTTCCCGAAACTCATCACTTACAGCCTTAAGATCCTGGCAGAGCCAAGTCAGCAGGTAACGAACTACAGTCTCGCCCTTTTTGTTGTAGCATTTTTAATAAATTTCATCTTGTTTGATTTCAGAGTCCTTCAGTGTCAACCCAGGTGTCTAGAGTTGTTGCAGTGTCATCTCTTGCCATGATCTGCGGACTTGTGGAGCAGAAAGTGATTGACATGCAATCAACGACTGTGTCAGAACTGAAAATGCTGAATGAGTACTTCTACAATCCATTATTATCCCAATCCTATGTGGGACACTTAAATGAGACCCTACAGAAACCACCAGCACTAGACTGTTTAAAGTAAAATTATTAATATTAAGGTATTCTATGCAAAAACACCAAACTGACATGAACAATCAATTTATAATTTTTTTTCTGTAGTGACATAGATGTGCAGGGTCATCTGCGGCAGGATTGGGGACGTGTTGTTGCTCATTTTTTGCGTGATCAGTGGATGTGCCTAAGTGTCCTAGTAGTGACTTTTGGACTTCCTCAATCTGTTGAAAATTCCCAGTTGTCGCTCCCAATGTTTGTGAGCTGCGCCATAGAGGGCCTGTCTATTCTGCCCAGCAATTTAGTGGTGCCCATTTTTGTCTTTATGGAGACAGCACTTCCTCAAGTACGTTTAATTTTCATTTTTGTTCAGTAATCACTCACTATTTTCATAGTTAACTTGCATTCTTATTTTGATTGCAGTTAGTCCATAAAGATGAGCCTCTTTGTGTAGATGCAATCACTCAGTCCTGGGATCTTGTTCGGGCACTAAGTACAAATCCCAATGACTTCTGGCCATCACTAAAAGGTTTCATTTCAATGTCGTTTCATCATAAACTACTAGAGCTGACCGAGACACAAGCTCCAGTGCTCACAACAGCCATAGGGAAGGTAACTAAATATAGCACATTGATAAAGTATTGTGTAATTAAAGAGATAACAGTTTTTTATGATCTTTTTCAGATTGCTACTGAGCTACTAGAGCTGTCCCAGTCAAAGAGTGGCGTTTTTGGACTGCTAATACAACACTGCTGTCAGTTATGGCTCCCCATGGGCCAAAGTAGTGACTCTATCTTCACTAGTGTTTTTAGCCACATCACCATACTCACTGAGGCATGCGTTTACGGCCCAGTGTTAAGGAGAGACCAACGGTAACAAAATTTAAAAGTAGGGATGCACCAATATTTATTATACTTTAGGCTGCTTATGAACAGCTAAATAATGTAACAAATTACATTATATTGTATCTCAGAAATTTACAAAGTAGATACATTCTGAGGGTCATTTGGTATTTTAGGTTTATAATTTCTGACTACACAAAGTTTGTCTTTAGTCTTTGCATTACTATTGTGGATATCGGGTATCGGTCGATCTCAAATCCCAAATATCAGGGTAGAATTTAAAAAGCTGGATCGGTGCTTCTCTACTTAAAAGTTATTTTATATTTAGTTTATTTTATCAGTTAACAGTTTGTATTTTGTCTCCTAAAGACTTATCCAGGATGTGCAAAGCTATGTTGAACAACTTGGTGAAGATTGTGCAGCTAATGTTGTACTTAGTGGGTGAGCAGATTCGGCGTGTTCTATTCATTCTTGATTTTTGGCTGCCACTAGTTGTCTTATGCTCTTTATTAATAGTTTGTGGTTTGTAGTGATTCCAGAGATGACCAGTTGCCCCGCACATGTGCCCTGTCTTTTCTATGTCGACTAGATGCCTCTAATCTACAGCATCAAAAACTGATGGAAAAAGTGGCTCTTGAACTGTTGAGAAAGGTAGCGATTTTATCCCATTTATAGATCAATAGATTTAAATTTAATGCTTCCAATATAACTATATTCTGAATAAAATGTACATTAAATTTCAGGATAAACATATATCGTCCTCAAAACTGCGTTACTATAGCAACTCTTTGCAACATCGAGTCAAAAACAGAATCTGGCAAACACTGCTTGTGCTGCTGCCCAAACTCAGAGAGGTACATGTGGGACTGTGTGGAGATGTGGATTATCCTGAGATATCCAGGAAGTAATTATTGTTTATCTGCAGGAGTTTGTGTCAGCAGTGTTGAACAGTGTTTATGAGGCTGCCTTCTGCAGTAACCAGGCCTCAGTCAAATACCTGATTGAATGGATGCTCATATTAATCCTGGCCCAGTATCCTCACCACATGGACAGCTTTTGGAACTGCTTTAACATGGTGAGCTCACAATCTATTTTGAACATATAACCGTCATAATGATCTTCATTGTATGATTCTTTGTTTAAAGGATCATGACAAAACTAAGGTCAGCAGCTGCACTTTTCTTTCGGTCCTGGTTCATTTCAAAGTTATCATTCCTCATGTGAGGAATAAGGTAAAACGTCTTATGTTTTATTTTACTTTATTGCTTTTGCTTTTCTTGCAACCTGTGAGTTCATCCTCTTTTTCTTTCTGATTAAGGTAGTGCAGTTACGTAAAGCACTGGACGTCATCTTGCAGTGGTGTTTTAACCATAACTTTAGTGTGCGACTGTATGCCCTGTTGGCTCTTAAAAAAGTGTGGAGTTTGTCAGAAGTTATAACAGTGAATCAAGAAGGAACTGATGGTTTACAAGGACTGTCTACTGTTGTTAAAGCCTGTCTGAACCAGGCTGAAGCCATGCAGAGCACTGGGCAAGATACATGTTTTCAAAAGTAATAGATGACGAATATATAGATATATATATTTTTTTACATTTTCTTTTGTTGTTTAATTCTTTAGAAATGCTAACAAAAACTGGACAAAAATACAAGAACACTTCTTCTTTGGTGCTTTTCATCCTGTTCGGGATTACAGTCTTGAGGTGAGCTGGCTAATTTTTCATCAATTCAGCTCATATACCTTTACTGAAATAATTTTGTATCCTTATGTTAAAACATTTATTGCACTTTCCAGTCCATCCTGTATACATTTCCTAGCCTGTCAGACTTGGCCGATGATGAGTGGATAGCACCCTTTAAATTTGAAAAGCTCTCATGTTACTGTCCGAGTCCAACATACCCTTTGACAAATCCTGCTTCTGATCTGAGAGCACTGAATGCTGGAGACTGGATTCAACAAGACAAAAGTACAGTGTCACCTTTTAAGTCGAAAATAAATATTTAATTCCATTCAAATGTCTTTAAGTCCATTTTCCAGATGAGCAGGATAAAGAGGGGCGCTGGGCTGAAGTACAAAAGAAAATAACTCCATGGAGGCTTGAGATCCAGGAACAAGAACCTGAACTTCAGCTTATTCCGCAACAAAGGGCAGCCCGTGTGGGAAAAACGCATGGAGCACTACTAGTGGTGGCTTCACTTATTGACAAACCAACTAATTTGGGAGGTAATTTGGAACACATGGAATAACGTCAATTAATATTTTTAAATCAATTGATAAACAATATTTTTTGAATGTCTATATTAATGTATTCTAATGTCATAAAGCCCTAATAGTTTGGTTGTGAGCAAATCAGGCCAAACATAGCCACTACTGGACGTTCATTGCCCTTATCATAGTTTATACAGGGAACAGACAGCTTTCGTGGGAATTCTTGTTTTATGTTCACAAGTGCCATTGATAGCCTTTGTATCATGAACACGATAAGAGTTTGAATCATTGATAATGTGTTTATAAAAGAGGAGACACATTTGAAAAGCCAATATTTGCACTACATGTTGTAACTGAACACATTATCCCTACTGCTTGGTCAATGTTTTACTTGAAAAGCCCCTCTTGTTTCATCACGGGGGCCGCCACTGATTTGTATTTGTTCCCATGGCGACAGACTATTAGGCCCTTAATACAGTCATCGTTTCCATTTGCTGTGCGACTAAAAATGTCATTGTGACTTGTTTAACAGATGAATCTTTCACAAACCAGGTAGAGACTTCATGTAATCTTTTCTATATTTTTTTTCTTTGTAGGTCTTTGCAGAACCTGTGAAATCTTTGGAGCAAGTGCTTTGGTCCTAGACACTCTACGACATGTTAATGACAAACAATTTCAGTCACTGAGTGTCACATCTGAAAGGTGGCTACCTTTGCTGGAGGTGAAGTGCTATGGTTTATATATAACTTAAATATATAAACAGCATTACAGTACACGGATTACATGCAGAATCAGTAGTATTGCCAATGATCTTTAAGACATGGTTCTTAAAGTGGTTCCCAGTTTAAAAAAAATAAAAATAAAATTGTAGCAAATTTTCTTCATCTGACCCTGTTCTATAGTGTAAAGTGGGTAATTAGTAGTGATGGGCAAATGGAGCCTTGTGAAGCAACGATGGGGGGCATCGTTGCTTCACAACGTTGTGTCAAATGGTTCGAAGTGTCTGAGGCCTCGGAGAAACACTGACATCTAGTGGACAAAAAAATAGACGTTTTTCTAGAGTTGAAGGCTTAAGTCTACATTTTATTTGGCTCACTAACTCACCAGCCTTTGAAAAAATTCTCTCACATGGAACAGAGGATGTCTGTATTTAAAGATATTTTTTAAAGATATATATATATTTTGCCTTTTTAGATAGAACAGTAAATAGACAGAAAATCAGAGAGAAGATTGGGGAATGAAAACTGTCGCGAGCAGGACTCGAAATCACAACGCCAGGGCAAGACTGTTGGATACATGGGCTGCACACTCTACCTACTGAGCTAAACCGCGGCGCGTACTATAGTATTTTAGATCATAGTGATCCCAAACCATGGACCGCTTTTTTCCACTTGTAGATGCCATTGTGAATGAAACAAATGCCAAAAGTTGTCAAAAGTCACCAAAATCGCCACTAACGTCACCTCACTCCTAAACTTTTTAAGAAATATTGGTGCATCTTTTTTAATGTAGCAGTTTAGCGCTTGTCAAATAAGGGAGGCGCGTTGAACACATTCACTGAGCCAGTGAAACACTTTGATACACTGACACGCAGATTGAAGCAGCAGGGGAGGGACCGACACTTCAACACTTTGGTCACGTGCGCAGTGCTCCGAAGCAATTTGTTTCAGAAAGATCGAGACGTGCTCCAGAGCTCCGTCTCATTTGCCCATCACTAGTAATTAGCATAACTATTTTACTTTCGTCCCTCCCCTGGACTCTAAAGCAAAATCAGATCAGACTTTGTGGGTTACCACTTTAAGCAAGAGTATGTGAGTTTTACTTAAGTCCCTCACCTGGCCTCTAGATAACCGACCTTGCGTCATAGAACAAGGTCAGATAGCAATTTTTTTTTTTTTTACTATTTCTCGTTACTGACTACACCTTTAATTTGATAATAACTGCCTTTCTATTCCTCAGGTAAAACCACTGGAGCTCACAGATTTCCTGCAGCTAAAGAAGACTGAAGGATACTGTATTGTTGGTGTGGAGCAAACTGCCAACAGCCTGAGTCTCCAGAATTACCACTTCCCTGAAAAGACGCTGCTACTCCTTGGGTAAAACAGCTTTGACTTGTTAATAAACCTATTTAAGATTTATTAACAAGAGAACCAAGAGAAGTTTACATTGCAATACATGAATTTTCCTGTGAAAGATAATAGTAAATAGTTAGTTAGCTCGGAAAACATTTATCTCCAAATGAGAAGAAATGGTCAGCCCAGTATTTTGAGATTTTTCAGAGTGGTGATAATAACAATGTACAAGCTGTCTGGTTCAGCCTCCTGCTCCATATGCTCATGTGACTGGTTCACTTAAAGGTGTTAGCTGACTATGCTATTTAATGTAAGTCCATGTTTTTAGTGTGGTTCCTTTGGGGCACTGCATGTCTTCTCTCACTGGTGTACCTGTCAGAACATGCTGAGATATAATTGGATGTCCCAGTGGGATCAGCACAGGAAATAAATTACCTAGACCGATACAAGTCGTACAATACAGAGTGCAGAAAAGAACCCTAACCTTTGACTACCTTCAGATCTAGGGTGACTAAATGTCTGAAAATGAATGCACCTTTTTAGAATCCTTGTATCATGTTGAACAAATGCACAGTATAACACAATGCTCCATCTTCAAACCATCCCCAGCCATGTGTCCTACTTTAAAATATATTTTAAATATCAAAGCAATGCAGCAAGTAATTCTCAAAACATTGTTTTTTCAATGGTAAAGAAAAGATACCAACCTGAGCCTTGGTACTAATATTATATTTCTTTCACCCATTACTTATCTATCAAAGTGTTTTTTTGCTAACAGATCGGGAAACCAAGAAACTCCAGCAAATGGCAAAGGTTATATTTTTTTTGGCAGTAGCTCGTAGTACTATGTGTATCATTCATAATAGCTATTTAATTAAGTTGCACACTCAGTCGCAGCGGCTCAGGCTAACCGTCAATCTGATCTACGTAATTTTGCTGTATGTACCTTGTATCTATAATGAAAAAGCACTTTACCCTTACCTTTTTAACTACAACACCATATGTGGGCTACAGTAAATAGATTTGTTATATAACAATGATTCAAAAATGGCCCACCTTGAATACATTAATACTTTCTGAACAATACTATGAAGAAATTATTCATCATAAAGTTGTTTTGCTTTGCTCTCGGTTTACAGATATAGCGGCTGTAACTTAAACTCTCTGCTTGAAGCTGAGTGCCTTTCACAGCTGCGCTCTCGTCAGCTCAGCGTGGAACACCTCTAATCTCTCATCAGTTCACTATTATCTCACCCAGTTGCACTCAAGATAAATGTGGTCCTGCAAATTATGGAGTCTTACTGTGTGGCACTAGCTCTTTCTATTTGTGTGAATTGAGTTGCGCTCATTTCAATTTGATCTTACCAATGTATCATCATACACTTTGTTAATTAGGTTTTAATGGTTTTTATTAGAGCATGTAAGTACATTTTACAGTGTAATTGAAATAGCTTAGGGAATGTTGATTTGATTTTAAGTTCAAATTGTTAAGCAAAGTGAGCAGCAATTCAATAGACTACAGACTGTATAAAGTTATATATTTAATATTTAATTACAGTGAACATGTCTTTTTCTGGACCAGTTCTAAACCAGGTCTTCACCAGGACCAAGCTAGGTCTATACCACAGCACTAAACAAGGACCAAGCAGGATTAAACCAAGTGAAAGTACCACCAGTGGTACTTGTACATACCACAGCATGAGAATATCCTAGACCTGGACCCTTCTACTGCTTCTTTGCATATTGGATGTAGCAGTGGCGTGGGTGTGGCTAGCTAGCAGTGGGAAAGAGGGCCTTATAGTGACATGCGCTTATCCCACAATAAAAATTATAAACCAATAAAAAGGCTTTAAAGGCATAATGTTTGTCTTCTCTCTTCTCTTGCAGAAATGAACGTGAAGGCATCCCTGCAAACCTGCTCCAGATGTTGGATGTATGTGTAGAGATCCCACAACAAGGAGTGATCCGCTCCCTCAATGTTCATGTCAGTGCTGCACTGCTCATCTGGGAATACACCCGGCAACATCTCATACCAGGTTCAAGCCAAGTCAACTCGAAAACCAACTGAAGGAAAAACTAATGCTCCAGCAACGTCTCTATTTGACATTGATAGTGTGGTTTGGAACTTTTCTTTACACTTGACTGACTAAAAACATGTATGAGTATTGCAATTTCAGTTTTCATAAAGTTTGCTGTAATATGGACAAAGTCATTTAATCAAGAAACAAAAAACACTCGATTTGTCGTTGACGTGTATTCATAAATAAAATGTTGAATCCTGCGAACTAGGTTCTTTATTTCCCTTAAATCAACGAAAGTTGAGCATAATCAGACGCGCTTTAAGTGTACACCCCCCTCCCTCTCTAACAGTTCGTTCACCTGGATACCGCCCCAGCAGTGGATGAGTTCATTTTGTCAGACATTAGCCACACGTCCAGACGCTGTTATTTCTCAGTGTTATCATGTGAATAGAACGCAGTGTTTGGGGGAAGATGAGTGGCACGGGCGGCTCTTGGTCTTATGTTCGTTTTGCAGTGAACTCTAACTGGACTCAGGACGCGGGGAGCGCGCTGTCGTCGCGCACTCAGCTTTTTCTCGAAATCCTTATGGTGCTTATGTGCGTGGGGGCTGTAACAGGTAGGCCTATAACTTATGTATTTTATTCGTTAAATTCAAAGAATTAAAGGAGTTTGGATTTTTTCCTCTTAATGTTTAAAAAAATACTGTTTGAGTAAGTTATCTGAACTAGGCAAATTTATTTGCAACGTTGTCTCCAGCATTTCTACTTGACGAAAAGTGGTCTGTTTTGTGTGTCTGGTCAATAATGGTAGCCTATTTCTCTCTCTGTATGTAAAATATCAAACTGTCCCAGATGCGCAAAAAATGTTTCCCCCTTTTAGACATAAAACGCCATAGCTCACCAACTGCAGTGGTCCTAATATTTTTTGTGATTTTTTTCAGGCAACATACTGGTCCTTGTTATTGTGGCTGCCACCAAGACTTTCCACTCGGTGACATCAGTGCTGATCATGAACCTGGCCATCAGCGACCTGCTGGTGGGCGCTGGAGTCATGCCTTTTATTGCCATGTCCCTCATGAACAGCGGATGGGAGCAGTGCACTGTAAGCAACTTTGTTTTCGTTCTAGTATTGTAATTTTCAACTGGTTGGTAAAAATGGCTTGCCTCAATTTGAAACCTAAATATTTTTTACCTATAGGCAAATTACTGAACAAATTACATTACATAAAGTTGGTGGTAAAATAAAGTACAAAAACATCAGGGATTGAATTGTCCTCCTCAATAAACTGATAATGTGTTATGATGTGGCGTATTAGGTAAAATACATTTTACAACAAAAAAGAAGAAACTATTCTAAATGAGAATGTAATGTTAATTTAGTAGGCTAAGTTTCATTACTCTTCCTCTCATTCTGCCACTACATAATGCTCCTTCTTTTCCTATAGGATCTATGCTTGTATGTGGGCTACACCTCCTCTGTTTATTGCACAGCTTCTGTCCTAACACTGGCGGCTATAGCCTTAGATCGCTATTACTCCATTGTGGACTGTTTGCACTACACCTCCCGCTGCACCTTATGGAGGACCTGCGTGGTTGTCCTGTGGATTTGGTTGCAGGCCCTGACCACAAGTTGCCCCCCTCTTCTTGGCTGGGGCTCAGTGAAATACGTGACCCCTATGTACAGCTGTGCAGTGAACTGGGCTACTAGTCCAAGCTACACTGCATTCATGGGTGTGTTAAGCTATCTAATACCAGGAGTGGTCATCCTCTTTTGCTACTTTAACATTGTGAAGGTGGCTCGCAGTCACGCCAGGAGAATCCATACACTTGAAGACTCAGTTCAGCGCAGCAGGAATCACCCAAGTACTGTCTACCCCACAGGCGATCCATCTCATCAGCACTGTGGGAGCCTACACACACCCTCAAAACTCATCTATCATGTGAGTGGACAGTTTGTGTCTGAGCTTAGTGGAGAGCAAGGGACTGCCTCATCTACCAGGCAGAACAACTCTTCATCAAGGTGCTTTTTTTTCTTTCGAGCTCAAGGCATGTCCCCATCATCTCTGCAAAGCTCCCAGCAAAACCACCATGGGGTATTCCGACTCTTTCTGGTCATTTCAGCCTTCTTCCTTTGCTGGACGCCTTATGTTGGTGTGTCAATAGTTCAAGCCACAGAAACTGCGATCTCAGGTCAAACTAACATTGTGCCACCATTTGTTGTTACTTTCTCCTACTGGCTGGTGCTGCTGAATTCAGATATTAACCCTTTACTGTACGCTCTGTTGAGTAAGCGTTTCCAAGGAGCCTTTTATGCACTGAGGCAAAAGATAAGAGCACGCCTGGGACGCATGGTGGGCAGAGGAGGGGTCAGAGCAGAGGGGGATGAAGGCAGGAGTAGTGATCCATGTACTCTTACAACTACAAATCCCACCATGCCCTCCTGCTCCCAAAGCCAAGCTTGTGATGACTCCAAGTACTGCTCGTCAGTTTTTACTGTGAGCACTGACTTCAGACACACAGAGGAGCAGGTCTGTAAAGTGTGTCATCCAGACACTGCCTCCCCTTCATGTTCAGTGTGGCCACAGCACAGAGGAAGCAGGAGGCTGGACTGTCTGCAGGTCCCTCCTCGGCCACAAGAGGGCAGCAGACTGCCTTTTTCTGCATTGACTAAGGAGCGCCAAGCCACTTTCTTCTATGGACAAATAACAGTCAGAGTAGAGCACGATGTCTTGTAGTATTTCCTTGCAAATATTGTGAGAGACCAAAGAGAGTCAGACAAAGTATAAATATTTTAAACAAAAGATGAGACACTTGAAGAAACCCAACATCAAGGCTAATAAATTCATAATTTTATTTTAGTTTTAAACACCTCATCCTCAAATGTGATAATCATATGTTCATATGCATCTCAGTGTAAAAATCATCATTCCTTACAAAGGTTTACATTTATGTCTAGCAATAATTCCAGAGGAATACAATATTATTAATTATTGTCATAAAGAATGACAATGGGAAACAGTGCTAATGTACTCTATTGCAAAACAAAGAAAAGGCAGTGAAGTGGATTTCAGCAGTTTCTGCTCATACAGTATGTGTATGCTCCTCCAGATCTTATTCACTGTCCATTCAGGTTTGATAGCAACCAAAATGCAAAATTATATATATATAAAAATTATGGTGTTAAAAAATGCAACTTGGTCAGATGAAGGACAGTATTAAAAGTCTCTCTACTGCTGTCTGTAGTGGGTATGTAAAGAGATCATATAGAGAGCATGTGTGGTTCAGTGGTGAATACATTCACAACAAGGCGTCAAAAATGTCATCAGTGTCTGTCAAGACTTGTGCCACAGTCATCCTGGGTTTAACTTCTAACCAAAAACAAAACAAAACTGATTATTAGACTAAGAAATTTAAAAGGAAGGCTTGATCACCCTGTGAAATGTTAATGTTTTGTTTGGGTATGCTTTCAGGTCATCACAATATATGATAGTATTTGGTGATTAATGGTTACTTTTGTATTTTTAAATTGTTTTTGTAACACTCTTGAATTAGATCTTGAAATCTTAGATCTGGAAATAAATAGGCCAAGATTGCTCTTCAAAAATAAAGCTTAAGCTAATGAAATTGCATAAGTACTTGTAATGTATTGTTTTAGTCATTATAATAATTTTGATTAATAAATCAAAAGTTAATAAAAAAAATAATTCATCTAAAAAAATCATCCTCAAAGAGTTACATTTTCACAAAACTACACAAAAGAGTGGTATATGTATGCAGCAACTCCTATGAAATTAAATCACTGGGAATTAATGAAATTTATTTTTGTTTGCATCAAACGAAATACATATGCAGGTAATTTCTTTATGGCAATTACATTGCAATTTAGAATGAACTAAACTATGTAGGAAAGTTTAGAGCCACAGGAAGCCAATCACTGGTGAAGAGGACCAGCCTTCCTTTTCTGGATGTAAAGAGAGAGTGTAGTGAAGGCTTCTTGAGCTTTGATTGATCATAAGATTTTCAGACAGGCCTCCTCACACCACACAACCCCATCAGGTCTACAGCTGCAAGACATCTGAGGTGTGAAACAGCTATGTACAGTACACAAAAGGCAGGTAGTTGTCAGTATGTTATCCCATTTGATAGATGTCACTGAGGACTTCCATTAAGTTATCAGGCATTCAACATGTTTAGGCAATG
Organism: Hypseleotris bucephala; assembly: GCA_036025885.1. Lineage (NCBI taxonomy): Eukaryota > Metazoa > Chordata > Actinopteri > Gobiiformes > Eleotridae > Hypseleotris > Hypseleotris bucephala. The sequence goes on from JAVQKG010217055.1 coordinate 16,111, forward strand.
TTCTTTGGATCTCAAAGTCGTGTTTGTGTTTACATGTTAAAGCCAGTATAAAGGCCTGCCTTAAAAATATGTTAATTGAAATCTAAAAAAAACAGGCAAATTAACAAGTATTCCCAGGCAAAAAAAACCCAACCAGTTTTACCTGATCAATCTTGGGTGTGAGGAAATACAATTCATAGGAGTCCATGCATCTTGGGCCATTTCTGAGGAGGCTCAATAGAAAATAGTATGACAATAATGCATTATTTGACCACCATGGGTGCCTCTCCATTTGGCTTACATAAATTATATGCCAAAAACTGCCTACAGACCCATGAAGCTGCAGGAGGATAGGATACCAGGCAGGTGATGGCAGATGTCCCAGCACTGAAATGTCTATTCCAAGTATATATTTGCAGTAAAAGTCAATGTGCAAATGACATAGATGTCCTGGCTCTCGTTCTCCAGTTAAGCCCAGGGCCTGCCTCACCACTGCTATCTGCTGGTTCATCACGTTTGCGTAGCTTGGTGCTGAGCTGAATTATGCACTGGTCCCAGTCCTCTGGAAGCAGCAGCATGAGGAAGCCCAGGCAAATTATGGAGACAGCGATGAGGCGAACTGTGTTGAAATGGATTTCACATGTGTACAAGTCCACCACTGTGAAATAAATGACAAAGCGGTTAGCAAGAATAACTATTGTTCATGGATCAATTTATGCTTACAGTGACTAATTTTGCCTTCCAGAGAAATGGATTTGGAGTTCAAAACATTACAGATGCAGTAAGTTACTGGAACAATGCCTTACTTACTTGCATTTACAGGAACGCTGAGAACAATGCCAAGAGAAATTAATGTTGGATACGTGATGGCAATTCCAAAGTTCACCAGGATATTGAAAGCTGAAGCAGAGCAAACCGTAACAATTAACATATTCAGATGAAGATATGCAGATACTAGTTTCTAGCTTTGCATGAAAACTTCACATACCAAAAAGCAGGGCTGCAACCCCACACAAATACAGCCAGGGGATGTCTGCCAGCGAGGCGATGTACTCCACATGAGTAAAATACAGAATGGCCGGCACAAAGCTGAGGAAAATAAAGTTGGCACTCCCAACAATACTCAGAAAAAGTGCAGCTTCTCCAAATTTGGCACTGCCCAGGACCATCTTGAAGAGTACCTGCAGATGAAGGGGGAAGGGATTTAAAAATGATGTGTGTCAAGAATAACAATATATGACCTCCTTATGGAGCAGAGTGCTATTGGATAGGGAGGTGAACCTGCCAAATACCTGCCATAGTTTTGGCAATGGGCCGCTGCTGCCTGTTTATCACATTAGGCAGCACTGACAGCGGGGTTGGTGAGACAGCGGGTTGTCAAAATATAACTTTACTGCAACCTCTGTCATGAGGACAGAAGAGCCTAAGGCCAACCAGTAAACTTCACACATGTCAGCCCTCCAGTTTACAAATAAAATACAAAAAATAACGACTGATTTACTAATCTTTACTCACTCATCCCGCCAAATCCAGCTACTATGGGCCTTAGGGGTTTACATAAAGCCCAATGGCTGGTTAGTCACACAACTAACACAGAGATTTAATGGCCATTCGCTTCTTACACTCATTAACTAGGAGCAGTTTAATAGTAATCAATTCTCCAAACACATGCTTGACTGAAAGAACAAACCATATCACTGGGAGAGAACCTACAAGAACACAGGGTGGACATGTGACTCAAATCAGAAAGATTGTAGTTCAGATGGTACAAGGATTTAACCCTAAACCTCTTGCTGAGAGAAAGAGGCCCTAACCTCTCTACCTCTGTTGCCCAATAATAAAAGCTTTCCTACACAAATATGTTTGTGCATGAATATGAATTACCTTGTAGAGTGCTGACATCGAAGCAGAGGCCACCACCAAAGTGATGCCTATGACAGAGTGGCTGTGAAATCCATCTGCGTAGGTCATCATTACAATGCCTGCTATAGCCAAGATAGCAGCTACTATCTGTAGACAAAGAGAAAGGGACATTAGAGAGTGACGAATGGGCGTCATGCTGCTCACAGTGGGACAACACAGAAACAGGGCCGGTACTGCTGTGTTGAGGCGCAGCAGGCACACATGGTCTCACTTTGAAATCCCAAGAACATTATTAATATTTTAACACAGTTATAAGTGTCTCATGTTTCATACACTGCCCTTTATGATGTAATCAGCTCTCAGATTGATAACACAAGTGCTTCCCACTAAGGATATACAGCCACAGCGGCGTAGCTTTGATTGTCAGACATTGATTTCCGTTACACTGTCGCCATGTTCACAAACCAAATACCACCTTAGATCTACACTTCTCACTGTTTTGCCTCTGGGATTATCCAGAATGATCACAAGACCACACCAAACCATCTGTCTAAACCACCAACAACAACTAACCTTGTCAACATTTATCTGCACTTATCTGATTTAGTTTATGTGGTCATTATGAGCATGTGAGCTGCTGGGTTTGAGTAATAGTAATAGGGACAAGGTGCAGTCCAGCTGAGTGGATTTGCTTTGCATTAAGGAGGTGTCAAGAAGATAAACGAGCCATGCGTTTTTGCTTGGCCGAAGTCCTCGAACACCTTCAGCGAAGCGGCTGTTTCTGCACTGCAGGCTGTATGTCACTCACAGCTATACCTCTCATTTAGTACCAAAGACTGTTTGTGCAAAGGGTCACTGACCCTGTGGATGTAGTGTTAGTGTCTGAAAATGCTTCCGCAAAAATGTGAAAGCAACAGCAGAAAAACACATGACTCATATCTGCTGTAGCCTCAATGAATTTACACCAAATCTGTGTCACACTGATTAGAAACACAATTACAACTTGTCCATTGTGTCACAGATTACTGCTGCTTTTTATGAATGAAAACCATATTTTAATTTCCAACTAATCCTGCCTATTACTATACTATGGCCTCCATCTGCAGTTTTCCCAGAAACAAACGTGTTTTTTGTCGTTGCAATATCACCAAAAAAGCCCACGCTGAAGTTTAACAAAACTGAATCAGTTGGCCCTCTGTCACTCTGTGCTCTAGTCTTTCGTCTTTTTCGTCTTTCATGACAAACTCATTTAAGATCTCCTGCATTGCTGCGGACATTCAGGCACTGCACTCCCCACTACTCAGCATGAGCGGGTGTGTGTGAGGGTTGGAGATACAAGATTATTATAGCGTTTTTCTACTACCAAGTCTTATATCACAGATAATGGGTTGGGGAGGGTGGGGCAGCATGAAAGGGTAATGGAATGGTTTTGAGTGAGTTAAAAAAGAGGGAAAATCCATTTTGCAGGACGACTGAAGATATGAAACACAAAGCTGAATCTAATTCTAATGCCTCTCTTTCTGTGTCTCAAGAGAAAACTAGAAATGAACATGAGAAACACCTGGCCCACGCAAAGACACACAAGGCAGTGTGACATTAGTATGACATTCTAAAAAAAAAAAAAGTATTGATGCCCAGGTAATGTATTACAATCCCTGACAAATGAATACACACACCTTGTCCTTGAATCGCCTAACAATCCCACTATTATATAGCCTCACTGAAACTACAGTATTTTGTTGCCTTTCTACCAAAGTCAACACTTTTCTACAATACTCAAAGTTTTAGTGATATTTTCATAAAATTACTTTTTATCCAAATGGAAATGACCAATTACATTATGTCATTGATCTTTTTGTGGGTTTCTCTATCCACAAGTATCATTTTGGTTCACAGCACGTGTTACAGTCAGAGATGTATAGCCACATCCTGCTCATTGTTGTTTTTTGACTTACCCTAACCCCCATGAAGCGGTCTCTGAGTACAATCCACGAGAGCAGGAAGACGAAGGCCTTGTTACAACAGAAGAGCACGGACACATCTGTTGTGTTGATCTTCCTGAGAGCCTGCAGGTACAGGTAGTTGGTGATGATCCACAGCAGACCAAACGGAGCCACTTTAGTGAAAAACACTTTGGGTGTGAGTCCATCATCCCCAAAAAATCTACAGCACTCCCTGTCAACACACAAAAAATGTCATGTAATTAATAATAGTTTTTATTCAGTATAAGTAATGATAACTATCTTCTTTCTTTTCAGCAGTTTACTAGAGGTTGCTACAGGTAGGTATCTCTAGATCTCTCGCCTAGCAGCCCTAACCACAGCATTCTTTTATCACATATCTTCTGTACACCTTCTTCTGTACTGTACATTTCCTAACCATCTCACTCGAGTATAGACACATCTGACTTTATGTCCAAATTATCTAACACAAGCTCCCTCTCATACACTCATTTCTGATTCTTTCCTCTTCACTTCCAAAGAAACCCTCAATACCCAGCTCTGTGTCTTGTCTTGTGTCATAGTCTTTAAATCATGCAGCAACAGTCTAGCCACTGTCTTCCTGCCGAAACATGTCTTCATGTTTCCACAAAATAGAGTAGGAACAGTCAGATGTGAATTTTACAGCCCTGATTCCACTTAATTATCAAAGAAATACATGGGTAATTTCATAGTAATTACACACAATTACCATGTTATTAACTATTTATTACCATAATATTACCATGCTATTACCATATTATTACCGTGCCGTAATGTAAAGCTT
>JAVQKG010217162.1:0-19748 GCA_036025885.1 Hypseleotris bucephala
TTGCAGATAAAAAACTGCTAAATATCTGTGATTGTTTTTTATAAATGTAGGGATTTCTAAAAAGAGATAACAATACTAAACTTTTCTAACCAAATATACAAATATGTCAAGTAAACACCCAACTATCTACTAACTTGTAGCAGATGTCCTCTGATATCACTACTTGCGCGTTTGGATTTCGCATTTTTGCTTTTGCAAACAAACTCATTAGTAAAGCCAGTAATGCAGCTTTGTGTCCTGCAAAAAATTGTAATACCCAGATAACAATGTAAAAGCAGACTTTTAGAAATACTGTATTGAACATTATTCAACACAAATTTACATGTCAGACAATATATAGTTTTTCAATTACATCTTCATAATTAACAGTCTTCTTCTCATGGTCAGTGACTGCAGCCAACATCTCCTCCATTTCTACTTGATTAAAAGGTTCCCCTTCGTCACAAAACACAAAAAGTCTGCTGGGATTCTCTTTACAGAACACAATTTGCCTATTTCTACAATGCAAACAATCTACTTTGTTTAACAGAAGGAAATTTGAACCTTAATCATTACCTTCTTGTGTCATGTATTTTGTCAGCTCTGGAAGTGTCAAGTATCCTCTCTTCTCTTTATCCAAAACCTAATGCAATGTAAACGGTTAAACATATATAATCTGCTAAACTGGTTTGAGTAAATATGTAATCACCTTAAAAGCTTCATGAATTTTGTCCTCTGGGATAGAAGGAAACCTGTAGAAGTACAGACAAACAGCACAAATAAACATTTTGTTTGTTTCATGAAAAAAAGCAAATAGCAATGGAAAAATAAAGAAAACTTACTTATTCTCCATCAAAACCTCAGTCATGACAGGAAGAAACTTCTCTAGATGGATATACCCAGTGTGATCCTCTTCCACCTAAATAAAATCAAAACAACATAGTGCTGACAACAACAGTAGTTTAGGGGGTATTTTTATAATGTCTTTGCATGTACAAAAGGTTCCTGGAGGTAACCAGCAAGCATCTTATCATTTGACTGTTAAATCAATGAGTCTAAAGGAAGATTATTTACCTGAGCTATGAAGTTGTGGATATCTGCCTGAGTTGGGAAGCATCCAAGGGAATACATGATGGTACTAATCTCTCTTTAAAAAATAAATAGCATGAAGAAAAAATAATTTTCCAAGAGAAGCAAACTGACTTCAAATGTTCCAGAAGGTATAGTCTTCTCTTTAAAACCACTCCTTTCATAGCACACGCCAACAAGGTCAATATCTGGAAATATCATCAGATTCGTTGATGCTCTCGCTCACCTAACATCCACTGTGTTGTTATTATCGTAGTCAAAAGCTTTAAAGGCAGCTGTGGTCTTCCTTTGAAAGCGTTTCTCTGGCAAAGACATTGTAACAATTTAATGTAGCGTTAAATAATTTAAAATAATACGATAGTTAGTGAATGAAGTTTAACAAACCTAACTTCTTCTTGTATTCCGCCATCTTTACTCTCGTGTTACTCCGCTGCCTAGCAACCGTTTAACTAAAACGCTGCGTTCAAATGTTTCTCGGAAACTGGCACTAGTTTTGAAAAGAAAGAAAGACCTATACATTGGGCTAAAACAAAACTACTTTGTTTAATCATGTCTGAAGCATTTCTAATCTGGGACTTAACCAGGACAGAATGAGTCTACAAGAGGTATTTATCCAGGGCTAAACGATTAAGTAAAACAATTCAGTTTCTTCGGTTTATAGATGGATGTACGGAAAATCTGACATGTAGGCCTACTTATTTGTAGGCCTATGTGTTTGAAGCCTGTGTAGTGTACAATGAAAAACACTAAGCTACTATAATTTCACTGGGTGGAATTGTTTGGGATACCAGTCAAATACACAATAAAAACACAATGTAACAGGGAATTTCAAATGTATTTTGTTGTTTTATTTACTGATTGAAGCACCCGCAGTTTTTAATTTTAAATAATTTACTGCAATAGCACATAAGAAACATAAAAGTTAACAACAGCACTTCAAACATTCTTTAAGTGCATAAAATTAGTGCAAGTTTAGAAGTTTTAAGGCTATTGAAAGAAGAATGGAAAGAATAAAGTGGCTTGAAGGGGTATTATTGCATTTTACCCCTTATTTGCGAGTAAATGTGGAGTCATTTTATATAGTAAACCTATAAAACAAATTCACAACAAACCATATTATAAATAAATACCATAGAGTTCAGTAAGACATGTGTTTACATTTCTGGTTGTCCTTGATGCACTGAGGCTGCTATGGTTTCCTTCTCTCCTGGTATATGGACTTCTAAGGCTTGTTGTGCATGCTGCTCCTCTACTGCCACCACAATAACGTCTTCTACAGGTTGCATTTCTTCTTGTGGCATTGTTTCTGTTTGAATTTTTTCCTGAACCATCTCTTTGTGATCTTCTGCTGCTTCACTGTGCTTAATTGTGGGGTGGCATTCAAGAAAAAATAAGTAATGATTAAGAATATGATAGTCATACTCATTTTCAAACAAAGTTAATCTAAAGTGCACTATACCTCTTTTTGTAATAAAGGAGGAGAGAGCAACTCAGATGGACTGAAAAGGCCATCGTGATTTAGATCTTGAGTCTGCAATAAAAAGTCCACCATAGACACCACCTATATTTCCAGGGGCAGCACTCAAGTAAATTATGGCTGTATTATATGGGTTATACAATGAGAAAAAAATGAAAGACGCACCTCATTATAAGACTGAATAACTCCAGGTTTGTGATGGGCATTGTAATCCGAAAGTAGTTTTATCATCTCCAGACCATCCAGAAATCCACTACGATCAAAGTCATAAAGACGAAACAGAAAGAAGACCTCTGCACCACAAATTTAATATAATGAACTTTATGAGAAAAATATAAATTTTGCACAAGTTTGAAATAGCCAACAAATTAAAGGGCTTACCTTGCTCCCAGGTGATGATCTCTGCTCCACCTTGATCATCCTTGTTCAGTATGGAGTCAATGTAACTTTGGAGCAACCTTTAAAATTAAAATTATAAAGTAAAACATGTAGCAAAGAAAAATGTGTTGTTAAGTATTTGCTTGATTTCCATGAATCACCTCAGTTTTCATTTTAAACACTGCTTTCCTTAAAAACAGGAAATTAAAATGTACAATCAAATCTGCTCTACAGTTGAATCCATGCTTGAAACAAAAACATGGGACATGCTGCAAAAGTAGGTTACATACACTGTCTTATCAGTTTTTCAAGGGAGATAAGTAGTTCTTATTCGTCCTGTAATCTCAATGCACTGTGCAAGCCACGTTAGCACAACAAAGTCCACCAACTGTTTATACTTCTGCAAATGCTTAGAGTACAGACATGTTTAGTGTGTGTGTGTGTGTGTTTTTTTTAATGTAGATGTCATGTCAGAACCACACACCTGCGGTCATCATCTCCAGGTAGGAAAGGATTGGCTTGGGTTGTGAGAGATTCTTCCTCCCTTAAAAATATATATAAAAATACATAATGAGAATAATAAACGTTTAAACAAAAGCACAGTGAAACAAAACTTCCCCATCCTCCCTTACATAAATAGATAGTGGCCCTATGAGACCATTTTGTTGTCATATAGGGCTATACAAATAAAATAGAAATTAAGACACTGCAGTTGTCAAAGTAATTACAAAGGGATGAAAGATTTTAAACTATCTATGCAGGAACAGTGACAAAGGCGTGAAAGGAGGGCAGTGCTTACCTGTGTGTTCCTGGGGGACCTGGGGCAGCCTGGCACAAATGTATCAACATCAACAATAAGAGAACAGACAGGACAGACCTGCTTTGGTGAGACGCCATCAGCTCACCTGCAGGCAACAACAAACACACCTTCAGTGTTTACAAATATTTACATAGAATACTATAAATCTATCAAACCTATGTTAAAGTGCCACAGAATGATCAAACTACAATGAAGGATAGCCTATAACATTAGTATACCAGCAATACTACTTTCAAAATGAGAGTTTAGTCGATATACAAAGGGAAAATATTGATCTATAAGAATATTGTGAATAATGCTATCCGTTCTCACTGCACACACCTATAAATGGGTTACATACGCTTTAAAACAATTCGCCCCTTTTCCAATTCCTAACCTACCTTTATGCATTATTAATTATCAGAAGTGGAGCGCGTATTTCCTGTATTTTACGAGCTCATATCTAATCCACAGCACCACCAGCACATCTGCCCAGCAGCCACTCCGCCCTTCACGCGCCACTTTGCTGCACTGCGCAACGCCTCGGCTGCAGGGTTGCTCCAGCTGCCACGAGACCCACTTCTGTTTTGGTCAATGACAGGGTCCACGTGGAAGGAGGAAGAGAAAGAAGCAACCACGGCTCGAGCGAGTGCGTCTGCGCACTGCCAGACTACGTCTACGCACGCCACGTCCCAAACGGGCACAAAGCTGGTAGGCTTCCACTGCTAGAAAGGTTACTGATATGAAGTTCGCTTATCTTTATCTGTCTCCAATACCGAATATGATATAAGGTTACACAAAACCAAATTTTCATTGTCTTTTAGCTAATAAATGACTAATGTCATTTCTGAACCTGGCCACTAGATGTCCCTAAAACTTATTTCACCAGATAGCCAGTTACGCTGTAAAGTAGGCGATAATACAATTTGAAACAACAGAGCAACGTTTTAATTGGCACCATAACAATATTCTGTAAATATATTTCATATGCATGTCAAAATCTGTGTATTGATCCTACAAAATTAAATTTACAGGCTGTAATCACAATGTGACAACAGACAATTTGACTGTGAATTTAGGAGCATTTTATTAGTCCCCAAGGAAAGGTGTCTAATGATTGAGCTTGTGCATAAAGTCATTTTCTCAGAAATAGCCTATTCACAGGTTTTGTTTCTCAGATAAAATCAGTGCTATATATAGAATTAGCAAATTACATTTTAATTTGGTCTTTTTATGGGCCATCTACTGATCCCAAAGGAGAAGTATATCTTTGTAAGGCCAGGACTTTGTGGTTGAAGGACAGTACTTTATGATACTCACAGTACGCCTTCAGATAAACATTGGGATTTACTGAAAATCCTTTAGCAACAGCAGCAGACTGCATCGCTCCTGTTGATCATGGAAACAAGTGTCCGTGCTGAAACTGCTTCCCCATCTTGAGCTCATCTCATTATTCTGCCATGCCTTATTTAGTTGCTTATTTGGGCACACACAAAATCCATTAATCAGTTCTAATGACTTCAGCTTGCAGTGGCCAAACATAAAAACCCAAAGTTTATTCACGCAGAAGAGGTGGACACGAGAATTGTAAACAGGACAGGACTAGTTAGGTCCAAAAAGATCTGACCAAATAATTCTACACCTTCAAACATTGTAAGTTAAGAAAAAAAAGTTTAGACCCATTATTTTGCCTGGAATTACTGTAGATCAAGTTAAGTTTTGGTTCAGACCTGGACAAGACATGATTCAGACCCAGCTTTTGTTATTGTTTTTAAAATGAGAGAGCCATGAGGTATTGTAAAGCACAATATTATCAATTATCATTATTATTAGCGTCTTAAACATGGGGCATTGTGAACAGTGCTTAGCTTGTGATAGTCCTGTTATTACATTGGGCCTTTGTGAGATTATTTTACTTTATTCATTTATTATATTAATAAACCTCCTTGCTGTATACACACATTTAAGTATTCAAACTGGAAAGGGGCAGTTCTGGTTCAGCAGCGATGGTAAAAGCTCACTTGGACATCTCAGTGCGTGACTCATTATTTCACAGCTGGCTGGTGCCTAAACATCCCACTGACACTCACTTACAGGAAGGAGATTAGTGCGTAATTGTTAACATGAGGGTCTGCCGGTGTGATGGTAGTGGCAATACTTTCATTTAAATAAAAGATTTGATTCTCACGCACAGCAGACATACTTTAAAACACAAAACATTCAACAAGCATATAGTCCAGATAAAGAGTCACTGTATTCTAACATAACATTCACACAGAAAATCTAGACTATTTCACATTTATACAATTAGGCAATAAGCTAATGGAAAAAAGCATCTCGAAATGTGAGTAAGTTGTAAGTTGAATGCACATCATTTAGCTGAACAGATGTACTTAAGTAAACCGAGACAATGAAAGATTTTTCAGTGAATGGGCATATTTGCACAACTTTTAAGTAGCACACCATTTTACGTTTTTCAGTGTATGGGCCAGTTATAAGCCTGGATAACTGAAGGAGATTCATAAAATCTATGCCAAAATAAAGTTCAAATTAGCATGCCAAGAGCCAGATGGTTTGTTGGGGTGTGCCCAGAAAGGAAAGAAAATAAAAAACCTGAACATCTAGTAAAACAGGTATTACCACAAAAGTTTTAAGTAGGCAAACAAACTGCAATATTATTTAGGATGTCATTTCTTTAGATGCTTTTACTGTTGAATGTTGACCTCTTTCATATTTGTCGAACCACACGAAGGTGAGAACTCTGTGCCTTTTATAGCGTCCTGTTCTATTTTTAACACAACTTTTTCCTTGTGCAGGCTGCACTTTGATCATCATCTCTGTCAGTCCAGATGGCAACACTGCACTTTCTAACTCTGCTGTCCTGGCCTCCCCTCTACTTCTGCTCAACTCTCACTTTCACAAACATCACAGTATAAAGATAGTGGTCACTGGACTGTATTTGTCCTTAATGTGGATGGAATTTTTTTCTTTTTTTTGAGAAATAGAATGAATGCTAAATTGTACAAATAAAATGATGCCTCACTTAAAAAGGCTAAATGCACACAAACGTAGCATGCATTAAGTATTCTTTTGCACTTTTAAATCTAGTCAATCCTCATTGATATTGCTAGTTCCCAGCAGTTTCCACTTCCCAGTTCACAGTTTTGTTTGTCTTTAGCATAGCCGAAGTGCATTCACATATGTATGTATGCTTCCACCACAGTCAATCCTTTCCCCCACAAAGTTATGTAACAAGGATTATGTCGTGGCCCCACTCTGAAAACCATCTGGGCTATTTTTAACCCAGGACCCCACAGAATACCAACAGGTGTTTACCTTAATAATCGTGACTTATTGTTAATGATTATTTAATAGCAGGGGCCTCGCATTTAATACTTTTTGTCCATGGATATTTTTAAACATTTTATTCATAAACTTTATTTAAATCATGCTATCGTATCTCTGGTATAGGACAGTTCTATGTTTCCATTTGTTCCTGTTTTACCGAGTTTCCATCCCATTATCCCCGTGTGTTGCGGCTGAGTGGATACATGGACACACTTACTGAGCGTGTCTCAAATACCTGCTGTCACATTCCACACACTAACTCTTGTGGGTTTCAGGTCATTACAGAGACAGGAAGCCCTCTGCTCTCTGAGGGTCACACACTCGTAGAGGGCACAGAGAGTGGAGGTTTCACATTAACACTTGTAAATGTGCACATACAGACACACGCGCGTACACACACATACGCACACACACAGGTCAGTTCCGCTCTGACTGTACTTAATTACAGGTTTATGTCCGGTGGGACGAGATGTCTAGAGCAGCTGGAGCATTTCTCCACATGCATCTGAGGGGGCACTGCCAGGTCCAATCGCATTAGAAAACTCACTTCACCTCACAAACATGCAATTTGCATACTCTGAGTTCATGCAGACATGTACTGTAATAGTGCCTGTACACAGTTCTTGGACACATTCAAAGAGTCAATTTAGTAACAGTGGAAAAACTAACCCTGTTTAGGTGATTATGGCTGTTGTGGTGACGTCAGTGAGGTTCAGGAGGGAGCCACATGTTTCCATAAAAGACAATTTAACGTTTCCATCTGTGTGTCCTCACGTCCTCTGTCAGACCTTAGGCCTGTCTTCAACTGATCAGAAGACCAGCAACAAGATACATTTAATTGTAAGCATAGGCACTAGTATTGGATCAGCTAAATAATCATATCTGTTGGGATGCTGTATGGTGCTATAAAGAGAAATTTAAAGTTCTACCTTGTCTAAATATAGTGAAAGTCATATTGGGGTACATTTTTTGTTAAAAGGTTTTCTTTAAAGCGTCTGAAGGAGCAAATAAAATCCAGAGTGTGTGAAATATACTACGCTTTTGTAAAGAGTTGCAATAAAGACAAATTGTTTAAATGTCTGACTGTACCAGGACACAAGTCCAAGACTAACAAAGGATGCAGTACAGGTAAGTTGTATTGCTCTTGATACTTGCCTAAAACAAATGAAAAACAATGAGAAAATAACCTGCAATTAAAATTCTGTTTTTGTCCACAGTGATGTAATGGTCTGCAATCAAATGTCAACAATAGTGATTGTTGTTCACCAGACAGAGTGCACTATTAGGCAATCAATGTATTAATGCCACTGCCTGAGACATGACTCACAGGTCAGCCGATATGCAGCACGCAACAATACAAGTCATCCCCATTCTTCAAGGACCACCAAGTAACTGTAATGTCTATTAAATGAGCAAATATTGACAATATTTAGAAATATTTGGTTTGGCAGCGTGATACTGCTGAGATTTATGCACCGTTTGCATGAACTACATGTATTACAAAGTAAACATTTCTGGAAAAAAAGTCTTTCTTGGTAATATTTTGAAAAGAGGATTGCCACTTCAGAAAGCATTGCTCTAAGTTGTAAATACAAAAGACTGAAGGGCTCTCTAGATGTCCCTGCAGAGTCGTCCCACACAAAACAGCAGGAGTGTGCACCAATTTAGTAAGTGCCAAGAGGGTGTATACATTCTCTTGAGTGGTCAAAAGTGTATTTAAAGAACCATGTCCTCAATAGCCTATATCATTAGCCAGTTTTTGTTATTCATCTTTGAAGTCAAAGGGTAAAAACTATTAATTTCTCATCAAAAACACAGGCATGGAAAATAGGAACCAAAACTATTTCAACCTCGACATATAACAGGAGCTCAAAATTATGAAATCTCTGTTAGATTGAAAAGCCACCAAAAATATAGCCTATTATGTACAGTAGGCCTATATATATGTATATAACCACCTATCACACAATCTTCCAGACTCTGCCTTTCCTCCACATTGAAACAGTGGAACAATCACACAAAAAAACTTTCATGGTCTCAGTTTAAGGTAAGTTTTAAGTAAATCAGTCCAACTACAAAAATGCATTTAACTCACTATTTCACATTGAAATCTCAAAATCCCCAAAAACAAATACAGCATCTCACAATATTTAGTTGGACTGATCTACAGGTTAAATTAAACATGTCATTCATATTTAATGCATATCCATATGTAAGAAATAATGTTAATGTATGTTTGAGGCCCTTTAAATAGCCGTTTGAGAGACACCTCCCAGAGTTCATCACCCCTCCCCCCGTGGCCCCTCTTTGGCATCCAGACGCGGTACTCTCAAAAGCCAGAGCGCACCAGGAGCGCCGTGGACTCAGAGTGGATGCCAGGTAGCGCCAGCGCAGAACCTGGACTTTGGTGCGAGGCTGAAAGACGTCTGTCCAAACGTGACTCCAGCGTGCGTGTGCGCGACCAGAGCCTCAAAGGGAAGACGGGGCCTCAGCGCCGCAGGGAAGAGCGCGCAGGAAAGATTCGCCCGCCCGAAGTGAGAGCGTCGGATGAGGAGAAGAGGAGAGCGGAGGGCATTGGATAGGCCGAACTACAAGGAGTGAGTGCACCACAAACTATGAGTACTGTAGGTTTACTGTGTTGTATTTTAAAGGAACTTATTGAAATTAAGTTGTAATGGTTAGCAATTGTAGCCTACTAATTTCTTTAGCAAAAATAGAGAATTCAAATAGCCTACTCAGTAACCTGTTTCATTTTACAGTAGCCATGAGATAAGTGACATCAGTGAACTGTCGCTTGCTTCAGAAACAAAAATGCCAAATTCAGCCAGTGGCAGATTTGGGATGCTAAACTTCGCCATGTCACAAACACTAAGTTTAGTCTATTATCATTGTACACACACAGATGCATGCAGTTAAGAGATTCAGATTTACTTTTACCACTGTTTGCAAATTCTATCTTCTAATTCTTTCTTGCAATGCATTTTTAAATGTTTATAATGTTTCACTTTACAACACAAAGTAGTTGTCTTTTGTTATGGTCTTCCTGACTCTAACATATGAGTCAAAAGTATGGTAGTGTCATGCAGTAGAAAGATGGGATAAACACACTGAAGTTAATGTCACTTTCTTGTACCTCCTGACAGTGGCAGCTCCTGACTTATTGGACCCAAAATGTGCTACTCACAACACCAAACCCCGGCTCTCCTTCTCCACAAAGCCCATCATGCTGTCGCCGCGGGAGGAGAGTGAGGTAAGTCCAATGAAGAAGACCAAGTTTGAACTGGAAGATGTAGTGTGACTGACTAGGTCCAGTGTTGCAGGTGGTTGCCACAGTGATGAAATGGAAGACAGTGACGGCCATCTTTGTTCTGGTGGTCCTGTACTTGGTGATGGGCGCAGTGGTGTTCAGGGTGCTGGAGCAGCCACATGAGAGGTGAGATATAGCCTACTTGCTATAATAATAAATTATATTGCTATAAACCACAGGGGAAAAACAAACTGACACATCAGTAATTTAATATAAATAGTTTTTTTGATTGTCTCAGTGCACAACGTGTGGCCATCCTGACCCAGAAGCTGGAGTTCCTGTCCAAACATCAGTGTGTGAACCACAGTGAGCTGGAGGAGCTGGTGAAGGTGAGATCAGCACCAGGGACAGCTCCCAAAGCAAAGGACACTGTTTACTGCTTGTAGAGCTGTTTTAACCCTGATTATGCAGTATAGTAGTACATAACACTAATCTTTTTACTCAGCAAATTGTGTTGGCGATGCGCTCTGGAGTAAACCCAGCTGGAACTTTGTCTAACCACAGCAGCCTGTGGGACATGAGCTCTGCATTTTTCTTTGCTGGGACAGTTATCACAACTATTGGTAAATAAGTGTTTTAATGGAAATAAAGATTTTTTTTCATGGCATTTAATATCCTATCAAACATATCTTTTGTGTCTGTTGTGCAGGTTTTGGAAACACGTCTCCACACACAGAGGGGGGAAGGATCTTTTGTATTGTCTATGCCTTACTGGGGATCCCTCTGTTTGGATTCCTGCTGGCTGGAGTTGGTGACCAACTTGGCACCATATTTGGCAAAGGGATTGCCAAAGTAGAGAAAATGTTTGTGGTATGTTTTGTTCAAGGTCTTATTTTAAGATAAACTCATCATAAACAATTTTGGACTCATTGCTGAATAAGTGGTAATCATATAAGATGTTCAAAAGATCTGATTCTATTTTAAATAATCCACTCTTTTAGAAGCAGTGTTTCAGTCTGTAATGTATATTATTGTTCAGGCTCAGGGACAGGACAAAAGTCCTTTGTGTGGGACAGAAGCATTATTCTCAGTGAACTGCTCCGTCGGGACCACTTGTGTAATAATTATGTGTGAGAACGAGGGTAGGCACTGCTGATGTTGCCCCTGTTCTGACACAGGTAATAAAAGAAAAATGAGTACATTGAACAGTGATGCATTAGTGCTTAAAATGATCACGTTTTTGGGGTAGAATGTCTTCCAAACTAACTGAATGACATTACAGATATGTTTGTGTTGTAGCACGGCGACATCAGTCAGACCAAGATCCGAGTCATATCCACTCTTCTCTTTGTGCTGTTCGGGTGCCTGCTGTTTGTGGCACTGCCGGCGATTATCTTCAAACACATCGAGGGCTGGTCTGCTCTCGAAGCTCTGTACTTTGTCGTCATCACACTCTCTACTATAGGCTTTGGAGACTTTGTGGCAGGTACAAACAGTCTGAAGAAACATTAATGACACAATCGTTGTTCTTGTAGAGCTAATCTTGTGTCTTTAGGTGGCTCAGATGTAGAGTATTTGGAGTACTATAAACCCGTGGTGTGGTTCTGGATTCTGGTGGGACTGGCCTATTTCGCTGCCATCCTCAGCATGATCGGAGATTGGCTCAGAGTCATCTCGAAGAGGACAAAAGAAGAGGTAATCGTGTGTTCACTTATTAGTGTTACATTACACTAAGTATATGTACTGCTTGGGCATGGGGCTGATTCCTGTTTCAACTTTGCTCTGTCCTAAACATAATTTATGTGACTGGGCTTTTTTCTAATTTAATTAACGTTTAACCAACACATCAACATGTCTGAGAGCATTACTGTGAGCATGCCCAGGTCCAAGAAGAAAAGAAGTGCTTTGAACATTTTATGAGTAACTGACTAAGGTAGAACAGATTACATAACAACAGGAGAATTGGTGATATTAACTAGAGATGCATCACTTTTTTCAGTTAAAATCCCAAAGTCTGGGCTTGGTGGATTGATACCCAATATCCAGCGATACTAATGCAAAAACTGAAGGCATACATTCCTTTCCTAATCAGAAATGATAAACTTAAAATATAGGTGATGTGACCAGATCACCCGCAAAATGTCTGACTTTTGTGTTACAATGTAATATAATGTTATTTGACACATTATTTATCCATTCATAACTAGGATAAATGATAATAAATGATTTCAGCTTCAGTATCAACCTCTTTCACGGATCCAGCTTCTGGGCCTAGATCAGGAACAATATTCAACCTTGTATCAGTATCAGTATCAGTATCAGTATCAGTGCATCCCTATTATGAACCCAGTGTCTAAGCTATAAGTTTGACATCTTCCTGTTGTATGGTTATAAAAAATACTCTGTATTTATTATATTTGGAATAAAATAATTAAGCCATGATGTGTGCACACTATGGTTGTGGTCCGTATGTTCACTAAAATCTAAAGATTTGCTGTTTTCGGGTTTCCAATGATTTTTTGCTGTTAGGTTTCTGTTTTATAAGTGGAGTCATTAATGTGACTTATTGATCAAAAAGTGTTGAAATGGTTATTGGATGTTTTTTCCATGAATGTAACGAGTGTTTTCTCCTCCTCACAGGTGGGAGAGATTCGAGCACAGGCAGCAGAGTGGACAGCCTCAGTGTCAGCAGAGTTTAAAGAAACTCGCAGAAGAGTCAGTGTCGAGATCTATGACAAATTTCAACGAGCAGCTTCTATAAAACGAAAACTCTCGACGGATTTAGGATTTAGTCCTCCCCCAGAGCTCACGCTGCCCAAAAGGACTGTGTCGGTGAACATTAACGATGAACTGGAGAGAAAAGAGGTGCTGCCGGGGCTAACCACACCTCTGATGAAAAACAGTAACCTGTTCATGAACGGACTGGATCCAGAGAGAGGAAATATCTCCATAGAAAACATCAAGTGACAAGATCAGCTCTTCACAAAGAGACTGACAACAGAAAATAGCTTTTGTCTACCACACTGTGACTGGTTAACAATACCTTTCTATCACTGCAACCATAACCTAGAGCTGGCAGCTGGATTCTCATGAGATTCCTATAACTCTGAAAGGCAGAGTGCTACACAAACTGGCAGGTTAAAATGACCCTGTATTCTCACATTAACTTTTCTTGTTGCATCTGGGTGCATTTCTATTTAGAGCATATTATATTTGTGCCTTAAAATCTTGTCTTTTCTAGACTAATTAAATTAAATTAACTAACTATGCCAACTCATTGTGCCAAAGTATTAAGCAACATTTTTATAGCAATAAAAACCTCATGCAGTATTTCTGTCTAAGAAATATAACACATTGGCTATTTAACTGTTTCGTGTCTAGTTTTGGTTTCTTTCTCAGACATAGCTAAAGTGTTCTTCATCAACACTGGTCCTACTAATAAACCAGGATCTAGAGGACCTAGAATTTTCCTTCTGCATGTCTGCACATTTGCAGTGTTAAATGCACTTTGTCATACAGTATTAACACTAGCTGCTAACCTTGTTTTTGTTAGAATGAAGTCACACTAATTTACCTCCCTTCACTTTAGTGTCAGAAACAGGTCTGTATTTGCCTTTCAATTTCTTAAATTACTGCTGTTATTTTATTAACCATAGTGCTATTTTACTGACTGCTATAAAATATAAAAAGTTTGTATATTTTTATTCTGGATGTTTGCACCAGTAAATAAAACGATTATCAACATTACATCTTTGTACAATTGGTGCAGGCCAGGGGGTTTGACTCTTTAAGGACACAAAGAATATCCTATTGTACTGTATTATACTGTGAAAAATATGAATGTAGGTCTTGACCAGTTAAATTTCAATATCTAAATTGGGATTGATGTCTTCTATAAAGGCCCATTTAGTTATTGTGGCAGGTAGACCATTCTGATTGTTTCAGAAATTGACAAAATATGATTTTTACAAACTTTTAGAAAGGATACATTTGCTCAGATATTCACTGCTTGCAGAGCTTTACACAAGGCGACTAAACATAAAACAGGTGGGCTCCAACAGCAGAGGACTTTCATTGAGAATATGGTCTACAAATTAAAGTGGCTAGTGCCTGTGTAAAAATTATCACTTGAAAAAGTAAAACGTGCTAAAGACCTTAGCCAGTGTTACCCACATTTTACTATCATAATGTACCATTTAATTATAGGCTACCATGGACAGTTCTGCTTCATAATTTAAGTGAAAAAGGTCTCCAGGGTGCTGTAGGCTACTTCAATTGCATCAGTGTGAAATGATTATGTGTCTCATCACGATAAAATGTGAATTCTTCCACATACTGTAGGGTATTTTCAACCACATATATAAGCAGTTTATAAAGTTAGAATACAATTGTCTCACACCCACACAGTTCACAGCCCATGCTCCCATCCTGGTGATAGGGACGTGTGACTTTCCAGTAACATCAGGTTTTATGATGCGTTAGCTAAAGTTATCAAAACAGGAAGTACAGAGCAGTCAACACAGCTACAGTGTCTGTGGTTCACCCGACTTCTGCTGGAGCCAGTGTAGCTCTTAGCCAAGGCTCAGGAAACCTGCTGTAACCAGAGCTGGATGGTCTAATACTTGTGTATTATCAGAATAACCTTTATGTGAACAAGACTAACCATTGAAACAGGGCCCATTAGAAATTTTACTGAAAAGAATGACCACATCTGTAGTTTACAAAATTGGGCTGAAGCAAAAATCACTGTCACTGTTTTATCTCATTAAAATGATAATATATTATTTACAGAACTAAGGTGTATAAAGTGTATAAAATGTGGTAGGAAAATTAATTCATATTTAATTTTCTAAAGTGCTAGTTGTCCAAAGGAGTCATTGGCACACAGTGAACTTGTCTTTCCTCTTCTCTGACCGTACCATCATAGTGGACACTTCCTGCCAGCAGTCGTGCTTACACAGTGTTGCGGGCGAAGAATGGGTCAAATCATGCATACAGCTGGGATCAGGTCCGTGTGTCTGTCCG
Source organism: Hypseleotris bucephala (assembly GCA_036025885.1). Lineage (NCBI taxonomy): Eukaryota > Metazoa > Chordata > Actinopteri > Gobiiformes > Eleotridae > Hypseleotris > Hypseleotris bucephala. The sequence goes on from JAVQKG010217162.1 coordinate 15,343, forward strand.
TGCCACAGGCGGACACACACCCGTCTGATGCCAGTGCTAACACAGCTCAGAGCAGAGTTGGTTCTGGCACCACAGCTTCCGCTCCAGCTCCAGCCAAAGGTGTCATCCCATGTTCCCATATCCCAGCATGCACCACTCTCCTGCCCACCTTCTGACCTATGCTCCTGACATACAGACACAAATCTGCAATGATTACGTCTCTTTTTACAGCACTAAGGTCAAGAGGTCAATACAGAGACCCACATCAATAGACCTGATGCTTACCTAAACCCACAAGAAAAAGAATCAATGTTTATTGACCCAAAGGCGTGTCTGCTAAATGTAAAGACCATTTAACAATGGTTCACGTTTGTCAAACTGGTCAGTACAAGGACACCGTATTTCAGAACATTCTGATGAAGCATTTAGTAAAAGTTTTTGTCAGCTATTTACATACAACAAAATTTAAAAAAAAACTAAATACATTTTGGAGTCAATCATTAGTTAGACGAGTCTTAGCTGCCATGAGCAAACAAGTGAAGCATGGTGTCTGCTGAATATTTATATCTACTATACTATATACAAAGTCCAGGATGGACTTTTTTATTTATACAAAAACAAGACGTAAAATGCTAAATGTAAAAACAATGAAATAAACAAACAGAAAAGAAACTGATACATAATAAAAATGTATCAACAGTCTCCAAAGAATTTACAAGAGAAAAACAGAGCAAAGGTAATAGGTGACACAATTAAAAGGATTTGTAAGTGAAAAATACCAGTGACTGGTATCAAAAAGTGAGTATATATTATGTGTTCATGACTTTGAATACGTCTGCATAAGTAAAGTGTGAATATCACCCGTGTCTAATGTGTAAACTGCTGTGTGTATATTTGCATTTTGTGAAAAATCTACTGAACGTGACAATTTTCCCCCTGTGCCTGTTTCTCTTTCAGCTCCAATGTCTTCTGTAAATTCTGTGAGCTATTTACAGTTTCATCCTTGTTACTTTGTGAGAGAAGCTTCCTGTGTGTGGCTCCATCAACAGTGGGGCTCTGCAGGTAGGACTCCGACCCCTGTGTGGATAAAACATTATTAGCCAAACTACGACCACGTAAACTCAAACTGAACTATTCTGAAATACTACTATTCTATTCTGATTCTTTACAATCCCAGTTGTAAAACGCACAATATACATTTGCCAAAAATGCATGGAGCCTCATTATTTTCTTCATTAATCAACTATTATCTCAGCTGACTTGCCTGTATAGGACATTGACCAGATAGACCAACAAAGCATCCTAAAACTCACACGGGACATTATTTACAGACTTACCTTGCTGTCAGTTGCTGAGGTTGTGTCAGTTTGTTTTGCCATTAGTCGAGGGCTACAGCGGCGCACAGTGGTTCTCCTCACAATGAATGGACTGACTTCTCCCAGAGGAATATCAGCAAATCCTAGAGATGATGAGAGGCATTTGTTGGATGCTCTCTTAGCATATTGTTGACCATTTTTTAATTTATTTCATTTTTATAAAAAGCGGGTCTATAATACTTTGTGTATTTTGTAATAATTTAGGACACACGTGGTTTATTTTCTTACCTTTGTTCCTCAACCGTAAAATAAAAGATTAGCTAAAACAGCTTATGAAAAAGTAATGTGTGTTTTCCGGTATAAACCCTTGGACTTGTGCCTGACACCTCCTTCCTTGGCTACAAAGGAGGAGGAGCGGCGACAAAAACAGATCAAGCCGATTTGAGGTGTGTCCTATAAAATGTGTGAACAACTCAGAAAAACTCAAAAAAGTAAATTTGGTATAATCCCACCCCCCACCCCCTTAGTATTTAGGGCTGTACCTTTCTGGACGAGCTCTGGGAGTCCCTCTGGCCTGAAGTCCTCGTCCTGCTCAGAGAGTGTGTGTGGTTTGGGAGTAGTGGTGGCTGCAGTGGCTCTGATCTTCTTGGTGAGATTGTGCAAAGCCTCTTGAGCTGTGTCTTTATCAGTAATGTCACAGTGGCCTCTCTTGGTTTTGCCCAGAGGTGATTTCTGAGGCGTTGATGGGATGTTCTCGGTATTGTCCATCATATGAAGTTTGGAGGATGACTTTCTACTTGAGCGGCGCAGACTATCACCACTGCCTGAATGGACATTATTTGAATGTTTGTTGGTCATCTGCTCCAGCCGTGCATTCAGAGATTCATTGGCCTCCTCCAGTTTGTGCACTTGAATCATCAGAGTGCAGTACTTGTCCATGCTCTCGTCTGCCTCCTGGCTTTTCTCATCCACAAGTTTGTTCAGCTCATCCAGCTCCGTCTTGGCGTCTGCTAACTCTTTATTCTTTCTGTCAAGTTCCTTCTTCATACCTTCGAGGGTGTTGCTAAGATCTTCACATTTGTTGTTCATTTGTTGAGCCTCGTTGCTCTTCTCTTCAAGGGCAGCCTTCAGATCCTGTGCTTCTGTTTCTCTCTCCTCTGCTGCTATCTTGAGTTGGCGCACTTCCTCAGTACTATTGCCATTTTCTGAAAAAGATGTTCTGTGTGTTATTGCCTATTATATTTATGTATTAGTTGAGTCTATTCAAAGTGACACTGACCAGAGTTTTGTAGCATGGCTTGTTTTTCCTCTTCCAGTTGTTTGCAAGTCTTCACCCATAGATTTATTTTGCTCAGAGCAGAGTCTTTCTCCTTTGACAGACGAGCAGCCCGGGAGGTCAGCTCTGACATCTAGGAATGAGAAAAAAATAATAATAATAATAAAAAAATATAGTTGATTTGTTTTAACTAAACATTTTGAGTCAAACATTGAAAAGGTGTAGTCCTTTAATTGTAAGCTTCCAAAAAAAAAAAAAAGTACTACTGGTCAATGTGGTAACCTACAAAGTGTGATCGGGTATTGATTTAGAGGCTTGGGGAGTGATTAAAGTAAAAAAATATCTACTTTACATCATAAGCCCAGGGTCAGACTAAAAAAAGGAAGCATGCATGCTACATCTTTAATACAAAATCATTGTACCTGATTCTTTAGGTCTGCGATGGATGATTTGTTTGTGTCCAGTTCCTTTTCCATGGTAGACATTGCAGACTGGAGCAAGTCCCTTTGTTCTTCAAGTTTCCCATTGGCTTCTTCTACTTCTTGCTTTTCTTTTTCAAGTGAAGAAAGGGCAGCATTTAGCTTCTCATTCTCTTCTTTTACCAAAATAACTGAAGACTTAACTTCCTGTGTTTCAGCTTCTAGTGCCCGTTTCTCTCGCTCTAGTCTCTCTTTATCTTGCTGTAACAAAGACAGTGACTGCTGCATGTCATTTTTTCCCTCCTCTGCTGATGAGAGGGTCGAATGAAGTTTCTCTTGGACAATACTCTTATGTTCTTCTTTTAAAAACATAAGCGCAGACTGCAGCTCATCTCTCTCCTGTTCCACCAAAACTAGTGCTGAATGAAGTTGTTCCTTCTCCTCCCTTAACTGTCTCTTATGGTCTTCGATATCTTGTTTTTCTGCTGTGATAGACTTTAATAATTCTTGTCTCTGAACTTGTTCTTGCTGCTTGAGTATTTCTAGCTCATTCTCTTTAGCCACTATGGTAGTTTTAAGCTCTCCAATTTCATTTTCTAAATCTTCAATCTGACTGTGAAGTCTTTGTTCCTGTGTCTCCCGCTCATCTAGAGAACTTTGTAAAGATTTCTTCTCATTTTCCAAATCTGACAGCAGGGTTTGCATTTGTTTTGACTCAGTCTCCATTTCCGTGCCCTTTTGTTCAAGTGACAGTGTCTTCTTTTGCAGGTCTTGAAGCTGTGTCTGGAGATTGCCTACTTCTCTGGTTTGTCTTTCTGCTGCCTCTTTCATCCCTCTCTCCAACAGCTGCACTTCTTCTTGTCTGTCTAGTTGAACTCGCTCTAAGCCTCGCTCTAGTTCGTCCTTGGTGGCCTTCAGTGCCTCGATTTCCTGTTTTTTCATTTCCAGTTCTTGCTCCATGCTTTCTTTCTCCAGTTTCAAATAGTTTAGTTCAGCACAGAGCTCTGTGAGTTTTGTAATGAGCTCCTCTTTCTCCTCTTCAACCTTTACAAGAAATATTGATAGTTTAATATTTTAAAAAATAGGTGCAATACATCACATTTTTAGTAAAATATTTAATGACGTTTTTGTGTGTATGGCCATCGCTGTGATGTGTAAAATGGTTTATTTTTTGTACTTCGTGGTTGCCTCTAAAACATAAAATTTTAATTTTTTATGAGAGGTTTCGGGTACAATTTTCCGCGAAACCAGGGCGGCTAATGTTAGCCTGTTAGCTCTTTGACTGGAGCTAACTCCAGACACGGGGGCGTGCGAGTCGGATCGCAGCTGACCCGTCTCACCCTGGTCATGGACTATTTGACCTGCTCCCCTCGGGCAGGAGGCTACGGTCCATTCGGACCAGAACCTCTCGCCACA
>JAVQKG010217226.1:0-14460 GCA_036025885.1 Hypseleotris bucephala
ATTGCCTAAAAATTTGCTAATTGCGATTTTTACGCATCTATTTTCAAGGTTTGATGTTTTGTGCATTCAGAAATTGTCAACAGACCTTGGTTGTAAAAGAAACGGTTGTCTTTCTATCATCTTGATCTAGTTTAGACAGATTTTTCTGACCTCAGTATGTCTCACTTCCTTTTTATTTTACGACCAACTCTATTTAAAGACTTGTGCAAAGATATAAATTACATTTCTTCTTCTTTTTTTTCTGTTTCATTAATGCTAGGTTTAAACTTTGGCAGGTTTGTCTTGAACATGCTCACACATCCATCCACTGAATGCCACTAACCAGCAATTAAAAGGTGTACCTAATAAAGTGGCCAGTGAGTTTATTTAGTGAAGTCATAATTTCCTTCTCAATTTCTATCTATAATCCGAATCTAAACAGATCAATCTCTGTTGTACTAACTAATACTCTGATACCACTGTCTATCAAAGCCTTTGGGGATTGTCTTACTTACAGCTTACAGACGACTGTAAGCAGGACTAGGGCATGCATGCGTGAATTATGGGTAATGTAGTGTAAAATATACTGACCATGAATAGGCTTTGGTAACTGGCAATCAACCTCTGTAGTACGGCGATAACTGCGGTGCTCTCCTCCGCTCTGGCCGTACTCTGGACACTGAACTCTTTATCTGAATTCTTCTGTTTGTGGAGAAGATTTGGTCCAAAGATGGTGGCCAGATTCAAGGAGGTCATCTTGTTGCCTGTGATCTGGAATTATAGATTTAGATTTAAAATGACTGTAGACAGTAGTGGACAATATACATTAGTTTAGGAGTGTGTGATGTCTCCTTGACCATTTCAAACATTTCACCCCAAGTACCGCCTGTATCATTTTATTGAACTAAAATTACACTTTGAGCTGGATTTAGGTTTGCAGACAACAATAAGACTTAGCATATTTTATTAGCTACATGGGGATGATGAAAACGTAATGTATGCTGCTATATTTTTTCAAAAATAATAAAAATCACTGATAATTTATTAATTGAATCTGCTAATTTGGCAGTTCCTTGTTTGGTTTTGTTTCTTTGCACCTCAGCTAATCATTTTGAAATACTCCAGCTACTTTACAATCTCTTTCTAGGCTTTATAAACAGATTTTTTTAAAAGCACTCCATTCCCATCATGCACTTGCCAAGTCTCCCCTTTACTTTGAACCTTCTGTATCTCTTGTCCCCGTCCTATTGTTTTTGTCAACAAGGTGCGTCTGACGGTTCCTCCTATCTACAAGGTGATCTAATGACTCAATCTCTGTTTACATTTCTAACCACAAGTCATGCGAGTTCTGACATTCCCAGGGTGATACATTCATTCTTCCTTTCTTAGTTCACTCCCGTCCCACTCCCACTCCCAAAGGAGAAATGGGAATAGAGAGAGAGCCAAAGAACAACTCAACATGGGTGCTGCTGATGTAGAAACTCTAGGACAAATTGGTTGCCAAGACACACTTTTTTGCATCCTTCGCACGGACAAAAGTTTGACGCAAACAAGCACATGGCGAGACATGGAGATATTAGCCAAAGTCAGTATAAGAACAGAATTTGAACTCAGTGGTCACTTTATTAGGTAGAACACACATTCATGTATTTTTGACCACAGACTTTTCACTCATTGGATATTGTATCTTTTTTCATCCATTCTGTTTAAATTCCTGTTTATGAAAATCCCTGTACAGAAGTCATTCTGAACAGTCACCTTTCTTCTTCAATCCTAAGCGAGAAGGTTGACCTAATAAAGTGTCCAGTGAGTGGAAGAACTATGTTAGATCACAAGTCTATTTAGCACTTGTGTCAGTTATCATTGCTGTGGGCTATGATATAGGCTAAGGCATGACATAACACAATTTCACTTGACATCCCCCATTGATCTGATACAGTATGTAGCTATGATATAACCCAAAGAATGTTGCTAAATGGTGGTAACAACAATGGTTCTCTGGGTGCATTCCTTAACAGAGTGGAAGCGGGCAGGATGACATCACTTATAGCTTAATCCCATGGTCAATCTGTTTTCAGCTCATGGAGAAGACAATCACTTAACATAATTAATTACTCAAACATGCCTAAACTAAACAAAACACAAGTACATGTTTGAAGTAAAAACAACTAGAACACGGTTAAACGCTCAGTCACTAACTGCATTCACAACAGTACTCGTGCAATGCTATGCTGATATCATCCCATTAATTACTAGCTAAATATTTACACTGTGGGACAGGCTAGCGAGGGTATATTTTTAATTATAACCTCACTAAAACGTTTATGGAACACAAACATAGTCAGGCGGCATCATTGTTCAGTTCAGTTCAGTTCAAGTCTCCTTTGCCGGTGTTGTGCCTAAATTGTGTTTATATGACATTATTGGTAAACTGATTTGAAAATGCGTCATAAGAACTAAAAAGAATAGGTTAACCTCCACCAAGGCATTGAACCTATCTTGCAATGGTAATAATATAGTGCCCAGACAAGGCCCAGGGATATTCTAGTTCTGGGGAAAAGGCTTTATCTATCTTTATCAATTTATGTATTCACAAAATATCATATTTTTTTATTACTGGCTCTCTTCTGTATTTAATTTTACAAATCTACACTTCCTTTTTTCGAATTAAATTATAAATGTTTTGTGAGATTTCAGTTGCTCAATATGAACTTTCATTCCACATAACTTTTGACCATGCAGCTAATCCAACATGGCTGCCAAAACACACGTCTAAAAATTGGAAAGTATGTGTGTGTAGTTTGAGAGTATCGAACACGTTTATATGATGTTGTTTGCTCACTTTACATGTACAATATATGCCTGTTCTACTGTAGACTATGTGCTGTTTGCTAAATTACTTTCACTTTCAATGGCGGTGAAATATTTATGAATGATATTTTTAGCACCGTCTTGCACTATGATGAACATATGTTTTTCTTAGACTCATTTGGAGTGTAAAGAGTCCCCCTAAATGATTTTTTTTAGGTCAAATCTATTAGTGTTTCTTTAATCAGCTACATATGCAAAGAACCCACTATTGTCTCTATTCCACACCTTTGTGCTTCAAACTAAATGACTTGTGACAGTTTTATAAAACATGCAGTATTTCCTCCCACCTCTTGTCCGTCCTTGTCGTGCTGGTCGGAGGCGTGGGCGGCCACAGTGGACAGGAACTCCAACAGGCGGTGGAGCGTGTCACTGTTGCATGCTGGGAGCAGGTAGATCAGCAGCTGGCTCACATTCTGCTGCTCCTCCGAGTCCAATACTATAAAAAACAAGAACAAAACAAGTTATCTAAGATGGAATTGTAGCGCTATTATGAATGTACTGTAAAAAATAATCTAAGAAACTAATTACTTTACATGAATTACTACTTTTTTTAATTAAATATTGCAACGTTGCTGTTTATACACTGTTTTGGCCATAATTTTTCAGTCTATAGTTTGAGAGAAAAAACAAAAAACATAAAAATGCAGAAGAATATAGACCCTTTCATAATGTTGCTATTCTGTAAAAACCAGTAATAAAGAAATATGTGTTTCTTCTGAGACCAGTGAACTATTTTTAAAGAATCAATGGGTAGATGAGAGGAGCTTCATTCACCCTATAGCATCTCATTCAGTCTCCACATTGACACTAATGCTGTTTTATTAAGGTTACAGGGTATTTAGGTTTATTTAGATATCCAGTAAATGTGAAGGCTACACATGCTATTTAGGTTTTACAGTTTTTTTAAAGATGAATGGAAAAATATTGGCTTGGCATTACCGATTTTTATTAAGTCAGTTGTTTCCCTTGACTTTTTCAGTTAAGTCAGTTTGTCATATTTTTCCAGTGTGTGCCACAGATGGCCATTGTGACATAACCAATAACCGAATCCAGAACGCTGAAGTATGTCCATAACTCTTACATGTGGTATTGATGAAGGCCGTGTACAGCTCTTTGGTGAGGAGTGGGTCGGGCATATCTCGAAGAAACTCTTTTAGCAGAGCAGCCACGTCGTGTACGCTGTAGTCTTCATCCAACTGAACGTCCACACCGCGATCAAACTCTTCACGAAGCTGGAAAGAAATATTTTGAATTATCATTAGAATTATGTCATCTAAATAGTGCCCCAAAAATTTCAGTTCATTTAAAGTGGTCCCATGATGCTAACTCGACTTTTATCAGCTTTCCATCATGTTATAATGTTAATCTGGTGTTGAATTTTTTGTTTTATTCATTATTGCCTGTATGCATTGACCATCTCATGAGCTGACAACACCTATTTTTCTACGTAGATCTACTTTTTTGCTTTTTTACTTTTGCGACTACTTTTCAGTCTTTGCATTAGCTGTAGTACTAATGTGGGTGGGGTCACCAGGAGGAAATAGGGCCTTAAACTTCAAGTAATACGGAATTATTATAGCTTTTTTTATTTACAACAGGAAATGTCAATAGAGGAAAAAGGTGGGAAAGGATTGGGAAACATTTTTAGCTTATAACAATGGACGTCATATTGCAGCCAGCGCACACACCCATAATGCATTCCACTTCCTGTTTCATACACCGAAACCGTGATCAAACTAGTTTAACCGAGAGGAGCCTTTGTCTTTGCCATCTGACCCTTGGGTGACGTCCAGAGTAAACGTACGCTCATGATCGTTTATTGTGGTGTGTCATGATGGATGTGTTCAGGTCAGAAAGGGTCGGCATTTGGCAACATCCAGGTTTATTTCACAGAACTTAGGTGCTGGAGCAGGTGATCAGGGCATTTTGAAGGTTGGCAGTGTGACTCCAACCGGTTCTGCCATTGTTCTTGGGCAACACAAGTCAATCAGGTGGTAGAGTAGGTCATCCACTATTTAGTTTGATCTAACCAGTTTATTGTTTATGTGTCCTTGGGCAAGAGATGTCACAACGTATTTGGTTGTGGTTAGAAAGGCTATTGGGTTTGGCACTGATGTCTCAATCCGCCCCAAGGTAGTTGTGGCATTGAGAGTTAGTTTCCCACCACCAGAATATGGAATCTTCTTATCTGGTCAAAAAGATTAGTCATAGCTACAGTATTTGGTGCAGTGCATAACTTGACTTTATTTAACTAAAAGTTCATTTACTCATTGAAATGTTACCCAATGTTACCCAACTCCAACCAGTTCATCTGCCATTGTGTACTTGAGTAAGACTTGGGTTTGGTCATATTTGGTGTGATACTGGCAGTGATCTGGCAGTCTGCACTAGTGCAACTGTGACAAACAGAGGTACATGTAGCTTACCAATGTGCAACTATAAAGTAAAAATGTATTGAAATCCCACATAATAGTTTTTCATATCATGCAGATTCCTACCTGTCTGACTCTCTTCTTGGAGCTCCCCACTCTGAAGATCCCCACGGTCTGCAGTCCTGAGTGGGCACAAGAGTACATCATAAACTCATTGACGTCATCATTAGAAAGATCACCCGTCGCCCGTGGCACCTGTCGCCGTGGTAACAAAGTGTATGCAGATGCCAGATTCTTACCATATTTCTCTAAGTGCTGGCAGCAACTGTCCACCACCCGCGGGACCTGCCTGTAGATGGGATTCAGACTTAGCCTTTTGTCTCGTTGTTTCTCTTTCTTGTTCTGGGTATCGGCGGGGAGGGACAGCTGCAAGGCTTCCAACAGGCGAGACTGGTTATCGTCCAAATCCGTGATGGAGTCCACAGACATGCCTCCCTACAGGTTCATAACATTATACTGTGTTATTAAAGTAAACTATAAAATGATGTCATATGTATAAATGCAGCTGATCATACCCTTCTTCGAGCTCGTGGGGCGGCCTCAGGCGTGTTGGGCGATGTTGACTCGTTGGCTGTTTCTGACGTGGAGCTAAGAGAAGAGTTACTGCTCGAGAGCTCTTTGTTGGTGGGACGTTTTGTGGCAAACTGTAGAGGATGGAGCATATTAGATCTAGTCAGACTTAGATATACAGTAAAGTAGGTGAAAGTGTGCTTTACTGTGTTGGCATTTCGAGAGAAGTTCATTAACTTTTTCATTGGAATTTCATATAATATTAAATAGGTCAATTTAGGTTGGCCAAAGAAACCAAGTGCTTAAAATATATCCGAATAGATTTAACCATTTAACCAATAAGAATTGAGAATGACATAGCTCACTGTTAAAACATGTTAGGAGACTAATGTGACTAACTGTGTGACTGATTTTTCAAAGTAGGGTTTGCAAAACTGCTTTCCTTTCCTTTGTTTGCTGGCTAGGCTAACATTGTTACTGTCACTTTTCTTTTTTGATTTTTGAGATTTAAAAATTAGACTACTTCATTCAAGACATCACTAGGTATTTTTTGACATACAGTAGGAGACAAAAATTTGTGGTGTGTTTATTGTTCCCAAAATGCTTAAATAGGGCATACAAAAATAAAAGTACAAATCCGATTCTGAATACAATTTTCTACCTGTATAATTGATGACACCAGGTCTGAAGAGTCCTTGTGCTCCTCTCGCGGTGGGGGGTCATGCCGGTACCCGTCCTGCCTCTGTCTATGCGCTCTATCATTGGCTATAACTTGGGACAGGGGTATGCTGAAGGCTTGGGGAATGCATTCTGGATAGGAATCAAAAAGATAAAACAGAAAAATCCATCATAAAACACATAAGGTAGCAGCTATAGGAAAAATGGCATCTTAAATCACCCCAAAAATGCCTATACTGTCTTTAAAGTTAGACACTAATACACCATCAAAAGCATTGTGCGGTTGAACTTTTTACACATGTACGCAATGGAAGTGCGTCAAAGCAGGTGTTTCAACTTAAAAAGCCCCCTTGTCTAAAAATTGCATCTGTTTTCCAAAATAGGACATCAGAAGAAATAGTGGATTAGGAAAACCACTAATAGCACAGTCTTTGACCAAGGGTAATGGCTGCACACCACAGTTCATGTTTTGGGGGTTAACTGCTTAGCGCTGATAGAAAACATGAAGTAAATTAGCATTGTTGTTTAGCCAATTTGATGTACTTTTTCCCAACTTATTTGTTAGCTCATTTAGGCATAATCAAAAAACGGTGGGAAGAAGCTGTTGAAGGCAAAGTTAGGCCACATAACTAGATTTCAATTTCTTCTACACTTTGCATTTTGTAAACTAAGGAAACTGCATATTTCTAAGGGAATTTACCCAACAGCATATCTTTAAATCTTCCAAAATATTTGCACAGTACTGTTTTTTATTGTTCTGAATGCATTCCACAACCACATGTGCAAGGCAAGTTCAAGGGCAACATGACCGCTAGTGCTATGACACAACGGATTTGCACCCACAACCCAGGCTTATGTAACCACCACTTCCACTATCACACAATGTACAGAACTATGGAGAAATGAGTCCATAGGCACACACTGCATTCATCAAGCCACGCCTGATCTCAATAAATCAACTTTTTTTTCTCTGCTCTAGCCTCCAAGTCTCCACTTTCACCCACTTTTAGTTAACTGTTTTATATGCAATGTATATAGCAACTGTAATGATGACCTAATGCCAGCAAAGAAGCACTTATCTTTCTGAATGAAGTCTGCATCTCCTCCTGTGTTGCTGTGAGTTCTGTCTAGTTTTCTTTGGCCATCCAAAGTAATAAGAAATCGAAGTAGTCTATAAATGTGAGAATGAATAGTTGTTGGTCTGTGTACTGTATGTCTCTGTGTCAGCCCTGTGACTAACTGGCAATTAACAAGGGTGTACCCAGTCTAATGCCTATAGTTCCTTTCAGCAACTGCAAAGCAAATCAGTTCTTTTTTAGTCAAAATGTGCATCCTACATTTTGTCTACTCAACTTTTGGCATTGTAAGTTTGCATAAAAGCTACCAACATTGTAGACCTCAATAATGCTAAATAAATAATAATAATGCATCGATTTTATATAGCGCTTTTCACAACTACTCAAAGACGCTTTACAATTGCATTATTCATTCACTCCACATACATACCCGGTGGGGGTAAGCTGCCCTGGGGCACACTGACAGAGGCGTGGCTGCCAGTTTGCGTCTATGGCCTCTCCGACCACCACCAATCACATTCATTCATAGGCAATGCGGGTTAAGTGTTTTGCCCAGGGACACAACGACAATATGCTCTCAGGCGGGGATTCGAACCGGCTACCCTCCGGTTGCAGGGCAAACGCCTTACCCACAGCGCTACTGCCACCCCAAACACACATGACATTCAATCAAAAAGCATTAAGAATAAGAGAATTAGATTAAAACATTACATAAAACATATTGCATCTGGAGCAAGCATCTGTTTACAGTCAATAGTCAATGGTTGCCTTCTCCTCAAGCTAATGTAAATTGCTTAGGTCACATCAAATAATACTACTTTTTCCTCTGCTTTCCAATACAGCAAAGAAAAGCCTGCTTCAAAATGAAACTTTCTACATGGCACTGTGACATGGGGGTCAGCACGCTGGAGGGGCAAAACTTTCTCATAAGCACTTTAGCCTGGCATAATAATGTCAAAAATGAAGCTACATCTATCATTGCAGCTATGGAGGTCACTAGCATACAAAAATACAGCCAGGCTAGTTCATTCATTTGTTTACATGTACTGTCGCTTTGCTGTTTCTGCCAAATATGCTTTCCCCAGTGCAGCCAGTCCCCATACAAGGAGTCAATCCACTTCATCTAAATATAAACAGAATGGTGTTGTTGTAAGCTCAAACTTCACCTGTGTTACAACATTAGCAAAAAAAAACTAGCAAAAAATGTTATCATACCTTTGTCTTTGCTTTTCTCTTTGGCGAGTGAGTCCAGCTTCCTCCTCAAAGACTTTTTCCTCTTCTGTCCATCTGCAAACAAAAAAGAAAGAAAAGCAATGTTCTCAATGGCAGCTGTGCATTTAGGAACTTGTCACATGTAATAGGCTTAAACATTTTGAAATGCAGTGAGGTAATTCTCCCAATACAAATAACAATAGGCTATGTGACAAAATAGTGGCTGATTCTAAGGTATACGTTACAATGGTGGCAAAAAAACACAAAAAAACTCAACATGCATTTTGTAGTAAAATATATTGACAAGTTGCACAATCTTTATATAATGATGCAAATATTAGCATTTTTGGCTTGCTTTGACAATTAATGAATGGATTTGATTTGCATAGCTCTTTTTAGACAAATGCATTTGGCCTCGGTACAAACTCCAGATGTTGTTTCCAGCTGCTGTGAATAAGTGACTCGTGGTGCTCTGGAAATGTTATCCCTGCTTCCCTCACCGCGCTCTGTGGTCACGCTGGCCCCTGACGTCAGCCTCAGTGTGCAGGTTCAATGTCTCTGGACCATCTCATTACAAACTCAACATTATACACTGCTGCACTTGTTATTATAAACCCATAAAGTGACTTAAAGTTTAACTACCTGATATTTTTACTTTGTATTTGGGGCAAAAATAATTTCTGTCAATAGAACAGAAACTTAGATCCTTTGTGGTCTTTATATTTTTGTGATATTTGTAAAAAAAAAAAAATGCAACTCCAGACCGCTGCTTCTTATTCAGATAGTTTGTGTGAGACCGTGATAGTGGAAAGGAAGCACATAATTCAAACTCAAACTTGAACAATTTTTTCACACAGCTTCACAAAATCAGGCACTGCAGCTTTAAAAGAGCCATGAAATGCTAACCCAACTTTATAAGGCTGTTTCCCCATCAAAACATTGCCTACCACAGTTGCAATCCTGTATACAGAGGTGCTGACCTTCTCAAGAGCTTAAAATACTTGATTTCACCTTTTTATTTCACCGACTTTTTATAGTTGGCATTGGTTGTAGTAGTAAAGTCGATGTGGCCAGAAATGGGAAAGTAAAATATGAAATGCTAGGTAAATCGATTCACAAAGCTTGAAAAACAACATAATTTAAGAGAATGGGGAAGTAAATAGGTGGGAAACAGCGAGATAGAGGGATAGTGAAAGCAGATGTTGTGATGGAGGAGAGTGCGAAGGGAGAGGCACAAGAAGGAAATGGTTTGGATTTTTGACAGATGGTTCCCATAGCCATAGCCATAGCCCCCAGACCTCCGAAATCTCCCCAACTCAAACCAGTCGAGGAGTCCTGTCACTGGCCACTTTATTAGGTAGACCTATTTACCTTATCGGCATTGCATCAAGCCATTGGATTTAGCCATGCACATATGTTGAAGAATGAATAGAATTAATGTGGTAGGAGTTTGCCAAGTGGACTGTAGGTCAGAAATTAACCAATAAAAAAACAGAATGCAACTCTGCTGATTTGCGGTGGGCTACAGCAGCAGAAGTCCACAATGGGTGCCACTTTATACAAAGTCAAAGTCTACCTAATAAAGTTGCCAGTGGCTGTAAATCCAATATTCTTGTATCAGCCCATGTAATCTGCTTTGTACTATCAAAAGCCCCACTACGTTAGCCCTAGCGTTGGGATAAACAGGTTTTACATTAGCGGCACAGAAATGGCTTACACATAAGTTGAAATATCTCCCTCACCAGCACATGGCGGCCGTCCGCGGCTCTGGAATTTATAAGCAACGCAGACAAGTGGGTATTAAATCATAGAGGGAGGGGGTTGAAACTTCAACTGGAATGTAAGGCCTGGGATTATCCACAGGGCCGCTCCATGGTATAGAATTCAATCTATATATGCATGAGACTGGTATACCATTTCATTCCATTTATTTTCTGTATACCCTGATAGCAATAAGTAGTGGCTTTAAATCATAATTTTGAAGTAACCTTTTAACATAAATGGAAAGCTAAGCCATCAACTTTAATATTTTTGATTGGAGTTATTGCTCTTGTGTCCGCACCAACTTTCCAAGTGATGTCATTTATTTTCACTCAAGAAAGTTTATTCCCCAAAACCAAAACACTGGAAAAAAATATGACTAGCGGTTGCATCATTAATTTGGAATAGAACGTTTTTGCAGTGCATTAGAGAAATACACACTCACTCATACACATCACACCCAGTGTGGTCTTCTGCTGCTGACCTCCACCTGCTTCATTTTTTTGTCATTTTGTGTGTTGCCTTGCTATTATGTCAAACCATACTCTGACCTAATCACTGCATTTTCGCCCCCAGAATTGCTGCTCACTGTAAATTGTATCATTCACGAAATCCATTGCCTTGATGTGATTCACATCTCCCAAGTAGGCCTACCTAATAAAGTGGCCAGGCAGTTGACTTAAAAATCATTTTATTATCAACAACTACATGTCTATACTGGTTATCTCCACTATGTCGGACTAGGCTTAGTAAAAGGAAACACAGGAACAGGAAGTGCTTTTTGCAGTCAAATGCATGTGCTGTCACCGCTTCACCTAAACACTGAACATGCCCTACTTTTCCCAACACATTTGAATGATATACAGGATATACAGCACTTTAGATGTACCTTACTTTATAGGATGTGTAAATGTAGCGATAATATTTCAAGAACATGTAAACACTGAAGAGGTTAATTCAAGTTTAGGTACATTTGAGATTAAGCAGCAGGTCTTATGTAAAGTATAAATCCCACTACATGTCAGTAAAAATATACACACCTTTTGGCATTGTAATCTGACAACCCAGGTCATAGTCTTGGTGGAGGCGGGTGTAGGCCACTTCCTGTAGCCGCGCCCGCTCCAGCTCGGACAGGCTCTGGATGGCCACGGGCGCCAGGCGAACGCTCCGCCCAGACAGGCTGCTCCACGTGAAGTCGCCCTACAAAATACAAATACATAAACAAGGTTAGCTTATAACACACCAGAGGGGAGATTTTTGATAATTTGACTACTGGATATGAAGACCAGTGATCAGTGATGACCAATATGGCGATAAAAGATTGTATGCAAATATGAATTTATGATGATTTGCTAATCTGTGAAGATTGTTGAATCATGCTACAGTGCATTCATTTATGCTCATATTTTCTCTGTAAAACGTTAGTGTTCATAAAATAAATAGTATTATCATAAACATTATATTGAATGTACATTTTTAAAATGATTTATTTAGTCATCTGCATCAAACAACATATACAGTTAGTCAACTAAAACTGAGATCAAATCAAAATTGTGATTTTGGCTTTGACATTTTTTACCATATTACCCACCCCTACCAGAGACATTTGACCAGTGACCATTGACTACTGACTATTGACTATTTCGGTGCTGCCTCTTTTGATGTTACTCGTAATGTAATATGAACACTCAAAACACACATCCAACCACATCTAAAGACTTGCTATTATTGGAAAACCTAAATTCAATATAGCATGTGCTGGATGTTAATGTTACAGCTGCTGAGCTTAAACTAAATATCAAGTAACATATAGTGTAAACATAGTCAGTAACATGTCAGCCATGTGTTACTATGTGGAACAGGGAAGGATCTGTCAGCGTTCATGTGACCATGTGCTGACTGAATCATTATAGACTTCCTCATACACATACAAACATTGGCCACTTTATTAGGTAGAGCATTTTATCTACTTGGAAGCTCAAATGTGATAATGGTCTACCTAATAAAGTGACTAGACTGCCTGACTGACTAAAGCCTTTATGAATTGCATTGAAAGAGGGTATGGCTTTTTGATGAACATTTGAGTAATCTGAAATCTGGTCATGCATTCTTGTGTGTCTACGGAAGGGAGAGGTCAACTAAAGTGAGATGTCCCCAAAAAAAGGACAAGGCAAAGGGAGGACATGGGAGACGCTGCTTCAATTTGTCTAATGCCTAAACCAGACAGTGTCTGTTTACTTTGTGCATCTGTGGATAGAAATATGCAACTATTTTGGAAGTCCTAAGTCCCCACAAAAGAGTTCTGGTGTATGTGCTATAGTAATGAAGCCACTACACCTGGGTATGTTTCAATGAAAATAAATATATAAATAAAAAATGTTCTCGTTCTAAAGGTATCGCAAAGGCACATCATTTCTAAACATTTCTGGATGTAGGGGAAGTCCAGGACCACACCAGGACCATTATTGTCTTGGCCCATAATACATTTATCAGCAAACCAACAAATCCACCAACAAACCTGTACCACCAATGTTACAATATGATACAACACTGCAATCAGGCAATCCTACAATCTCTAAACGTCCCAAGTAGGGTGATTAGATGCCCCCACTTTGCCTTGGACTACATACCATTTTTGATTTCTATAGTATCCCAGATTTTGACTTATGCTAGCTCAGTACTGTTTCAAAGGGTTTCTAATATGCTACAAATACATTTAAATGGCTTCCAACATCTACCTATTGTATTCTCAAAATGTGAAATTGATTGCACTCTTGGCCTTAATCTGCTCCACATTTGAACAATTAGCTCTCATTAACCTAGGTGCCATAGTAAACAGCCTTCCATAGAAACACTATTAGGCCTGGGCTCCAGTGTCTATAATACCCCTGCTTCACTCAATACTCCACAATGAGCCTTTAAGTACTGTTTACTCAATAACAAGTCGAGTGAGACCCATGTTTTCTTTGTTACGCTTTGTATTTTCCATTCACTATACAGCCCCCGCTGCCAATGTTTTCTTAAAGTCTTCTCTTCCAACTCCTCAGCCTACCCCCATTGGGAGCTAGACAGAGCCATCATTCAGTGGTCCTCCTGGCCACTTTATTAGGTAGACCTTGTACCTAATAAAGTGGCCGCAATGTTTTGTCTTATGTAATAGGAATTGAATAAAAAGTTTTAGTGGTTGCAATTTGCAACTCACAGGCTGTATTTTTTTAGCCAATGTAATCTCCACAGCACAAAAAAATGAATGTAAAAGTTTAGGTTTAGCCTTTACAAACATGAATGGTATGTGATTCTTACGGAAGTTTAACAGTTGAAACCCCTTACACTTGGCCTTCAGTCTAGATGCTATGGGCCAAAAACTAAAATCTTGGTTTGTAAACTTGAACACACAGGCTTTCAGTTCATTGTTGCCTCAGCCCAGCGGTGCTACTATAGTCTTTGCTTTGCCTCCTTCTGTCTTCATTCCACAGGCCCCAGAGGTTGACACTTAAGACTTGAAGCTCATACATCGTTTTCACAGATCCAGCTGGGCACAAGCAGCTCAAGTGTGAAGAGGACAGGGCACTTATAATTCACTGTCCACTTTATTAGGTCTACCTCTTTATCTATATGGACTTTAGTCTAGAAAAGTCTGGAATACCTGCTGAAGTTTGCTGAATGAAGAGATGTGATTTATGTGTTAGGTGAACCATTCTGGGCTTTAAGAGAATGGCGAAAATGCTTTAGAAACTTGAGCTCAGATATGTTACATCAAATTCTGCAGAACTCTGAGCTAGGTACAATTTTGAAAAATTTTGAATTGTGATTTTTATTACAAATATTGCAATTGTGATTAGATTTGGAATATTGATTTTCAAACCAAGATTCAGTTCACAACCCATTTATTAAATATTAACACTTTTTTTAACTGTTAAACTTCCACAATAATCACATCC
>JAVQKG010217243.1:0-12424 GCA_036025885.1 Hypseleotris bucephala
TGGTTATAATGGTTCTTTGTACTGCCGGATGTTTTCTTATTTCCAAGCCCAGATAAATGAAGAGGAAAGACATTTATGTGTTACACACATAACAACAACAACATTATGTATTACAGAGCAAATGAGGCTTTGCAAGTTCTGAACTGTTACAACTACATGCTTTGCACACTCTAATCTGCACTTGCTTTGTGTGAGCCAATATTGAAATGTGAGAGATAGATGAAAAGGCACTAGACCGCAAAACCCACTTCAGCGTTGGCATGGATCTGTGCAGCATCATCTTTCAAGTCACATTACAGTAAGTAGGTGTCAGACTGACGGTGATGGGAGGAGATAATGAGGATCGACCCGATGACCCAGGACACCTTGTGCTCATTACACTGTGTGAGTGCTATGAAGGCATCACACTTGTTTGGGCCTTTTGGCAGACAGCTTCATAACGCATCAGGCCAGGCGCGTGCCAAGAACATCAGTCAACACGTTTATCCACAAGACATAAGAGTTTTATGCAGTGTAATTAGCAACATGCTCTGTGTTTAAATAGATAAGCCCACATCTTTTTGAATGTAAGCATGCCTATTACCTCTCTGACAGGTGTACTGAAAACAGCAGGAGTCAATGTAAAGGAAAGCAAAGTGAAAGCTGCCAGCGCCTCCGGCTACACTAAATGAGTAAAAGCCTGAGTAGGAATTCCAAAAGGAAATGTGTCATGAAAAACACTTTCTCTAACAAGCAGCAGATGAGGCATACTGTTTCAAAGTGTTAAAAGTGGACTACTATTTGGTAATGTGACCACTGATTTATGTAACATGAACCGTTAGCTTCTTCAAAAACCTATAAGACTACTATTCATCGAAGGCCAGGATATGTTGTTTTTGGCCATGTCAAGCAAGACGTCCGTCCTATGCTGTAATAAAGCAAGTTGGATCTTAACTTACAGGGCAGCTATTTGATTTATGCCTCAAATCGACAGCGCCTCAGTTCAGTCATGCATCAGCGGGAATGTCGGAGTGACGGATATGTTCGGAAATGTTGTTCTTAATGTGTGATGGAGAAGGGTCTGTCGGCAATGCATTGAGTGAGGCCTATGGGTCACTGAAGGAGCCAAGACAAGTATTGGACCTGAGGTGTGCCTATAAGTAAGGGAACAAAGTATCTGAAACAGCCAATGTACTGTGTGTTGACATGCTTACAAAATTGGATATTGACAAATTAGATTTAATACTTATGGCCAAACTCCCATGTAACATTGTCTGTTTATATTGGCTGTATAAATCATAATATCTGAACTGCCAAAGTATGACAAACAAAATAGGCAATAAATTTGCATTGTCCACAAAGGTGAGCCGCTCAAATCCCGCCTGATTATTATGTAAACAGTCTCCATCCTGTAATTATCATGCTTTGTCCTGTGGAACAAACTCCAAATAGATGCATTGGACTTACAATATGGAAACAAGCTATCAAGAACTTTGTATTTGATCAAAGATAAAAGACTAGAAGATTTGCAGTTTTTAAAAAGAGGTTGCCATCCCAGTAACAGGTGTTTCTTATCAGCAGCGCCACTGAACACATAGCCACAGGGCAAAAACACAAAAATTGGGGCACGCACATTGAAGTGGTGTAACTCACTCTCCTTTAACCAGGCATTTTAAATAGGGGTCATGTGGCTGTAAATGGTGAACATGCTTTAAACAAATACCTAGAAATGCGTGTCTAATGTTTATATCATAGGAATCACTATCTATACCACCTCAGCAATTAGTGTCCCCCATGACCCCATATCTAAAAAAGCACATTGAGTTCCCCTTTAGCCAGCGGCCGGTGCATTTTTATGTATAACAGCAGCACAGGGCGTTTCATGTTTATTAGGCAACACTTTGTAGTCGTTTCTGTGGCTTGTGTAGTTACATCATCACAGCAGGAGGGAGGAAATACTTCGCTAAACTGGGCCACCACCTCTTACTACTTACAGTAAGCCACATGGACTCTACTGTAAAATAGGTCATATTAGTCAAGTGCTTTA
Organism: Hypseleotris bucephala; assembly: GCA_036025885.1. NCBI lineage: Eukaryota > Metazoa > Chordata > Actinopteri > Gobiiformes > Eleotridae > Hypseleotris > Hypseleotris bucephala. The sequence goes on from JAVQKG010217243.1 coordinate 2,027, forward strand.
TATACTGGGTTTATAGGGTTAATGAGGGGTGGCAAATTGCCTTTAATAAATTATTGTCAATTTCATGTAGTTTTGAGGGTGGCATATAGACTACAGATAAATGAATGAAATTGAAATCATATGCAGCTGTCTTACAAGTTAACATCAAATGATTGTGACATGTGACTGCCCCTCAAAATAATGGGATAAAGTATGTGGCTCTTTAACACGAATCCTAGTTCAAGACATAACATTCAATATATTATAATGAGGGGAATTCCCCTATGTTAAGGACGAGATTAATCTTACAGCTGAAGATGCAAAATGCTCAGTTTACATGCAGCAAATGCTTTAGCCCTTGTCTCATTGCTCCTGTCTAGTTTCTGCACTGTAAACTGTACAATAGATGTGTACAAAAACATCTATGAGTTGACTGAAACATTTGATTAAGCACGTACTTCTTGGCTGTAAATCTTACCCAGTGAGTCTCCTCGTGGTGCCAGCGGCGCTTTGCTGCTTGGTGCTCTGCCTGCGGCTCACCCTGCCTCTTTGCTGTGGGGAGAGCTGGCTGGGCTCTTGTCTGACGCTCCGAGGTGAAGAGGAGACGTCTGCAGCCTGTTGCCCCTGAGACTGTGTGGCCCTTGGCAAGCGGACCGGAGTTTTAGCTTGCAGCATGTGCGCGGAGGATGCATCATCACCCGGCTCGTCCACCGTGTGACCTTGACTCCTAACTGGGGTTTCGTGATGTTGCTCCCAAAGCGACTTTCCTTCACGTGCACCTTCCCCCCTCTCACCTGTGGAGTGACTATCTCCGCTTTTCAGCAAAGCAACAGCCATCACAATTAAAACAACAACTCCTCCTCGCTTCATTTTGTGCAAACTATTTTAAAAGTACCGCGAAAAGTTAGCGCGTAAAATTCAGTTTAACCTCTGGACAGTTCACAAACAAGAAAAAAAATAACGATTTGCAAGTTGCTCAATAAGACGTCATCCTCTCCCAGCAATAAAGCATGGATATTTCTTCATACTGTCCAGGTAGGATATAAAAGTACTTGCAAATAACTTTACACAAGAGTCCAAAATGTTCTCCTTCCCAGCGTTGAAAAGCAAATAATTCAAGCAAACATTATTCCATCTGTTTTGAGGAATGAAGGAATGAAAAGACAGGCGCTGGAGAAAAGTGCAGCGCGTTTGGCTCCTCCAGTCAGGGCTGCTGCCACTACAACTTCTATTGCTCCAAGTCAATGAGAGAACTAGAGAGAGTCGCAAGCGTGCACCCACAACCAGGAATATCACCCACCTCCTTGGATCTGAAGTCACCGGGAATTTTTGTAGGGATTGCACGCTCCCTGTAAGTAAGGAACTCCCCCTTTGTCGGCTGCGTGTTGTTGCTCCCACCACTACCACCACACAACTTGCTCTCCTCCACATGCCCGCACTTTCTCCGTCTGCCAAGTTACATCATGTTACCGTGCGTCTTTTTTGACAAGGACTTATTCAAAGCAGCTGCCTTTAGCATTAGCATCAATCTGAATGTAAGTTGACAAGTTATTTAGGACTCCACAGTGCTCATAATTGCTACATGTGTACACTGTATGGGATTTGACCAGCTTGCAAACACATTACATTTAGGGCTTGTGTCATTATAAAATGGGAGTTATAAATGTAATACATGCAGCTAAAATGTTTATGTAGTATGATTTAGGGCTTTCTGAGTAGTTGCATGCAGAGAGGCAAACAGTAGTGAAAAGGTAGAGGGGAAGTTGAATGTGAAACCTTGAAAAACTGGTCAGCTTATGTAACACAGTGCATTTGTCTGCTTCCTTGGTCCATGCTGCTGCCTCATCACTTTCCCTATGACTATGTCTGGAAACAACACATTTCTCTTCTCCCCCTAGATCCCCAACAACCCAGAAAGAGCTGGCTCCCGCTCTCCATTCAAGCCACAAAGATGTACGCCTGTCTCCCGCTCATGAGTGGTCCCTGGGCTGTGTTTTTACCGCCATCCAAAACACACAGCAGCAGCGGCGAGGAAGACGAGAAGGGAGCCGATGAGATATAGCAAGAGGAAAGAGTTTACTGAATAAGCACTAAAGTCATCATATTCTTTTACAGGGGTCGCCACAGTAAATTATCTGCCATCATACATCTCCACTAGAGAGGTCATGCTTTAATTGCATATACATTTGGCACAGTGGCAAAGAGGTTAGCACCCCTGACTCACCATGGAGGTCATGGGGTTTTATTCAGGGCAACTATCTAAAATCACTTTTAGTTGAGTTTGTATGTCAACCCCTCTTAATTTTTTTATGCCAGATACTTTTCCTAACACAAGTCTCTTTATATATTCAAACATTGGATTGGCATAAAAATACACTGGCTTGTGACCAATAGTATTATAAAGCACTAACATCATCTATCAGTGTAAAATTCGAGGAACACTCCCCATCCTACGAGAAATGTAATTAGTTAAAGGAGCCTTATGACTGTACACTATCTCACCCCCAGCCCTCATGCCGTCTGTGGGTGCTAGTTTGAAAAGCCCCATTGACCCTAGTAGACTTCAGCGTGACCGGGCCATGCACTGAGAAATGTTGGAGTGACCAGACGAAAGAGAGCAGCTGGCTTTAGCCGCCGACTTAATCTTTTCTCTGCCTCATGTTATAATCCATGCCCATAAGGAGGCTTGTTGTGAACACAGGCCTTAGCCAGCTAGTATAGCTAGTAGTGTCTTTTTTTTGCAGCATATGGAGAACTTTAGAATAAATATCAAAAGGATGTCCCTGGCTTTGACCAATGCTTCGACACAAAGAGTTCTTTGAAAACTCTGGCATGACTCTCAAGCCACTCCTATCATCTTTCAAACTCATAGCAGGATCATAACTACATTACAACTTTTTACAAAACACAGACTAGAAGTAACACAAACAAAAGCAGAGTCTTGTATTTGAATTGAAACAAACTCAAATATCACAAAATGATGTTGGATGGAGAATTCTGGAGAGTGTTCTTTGCAATTGAACCATTGAAACACACTTTCCACATACATTCTTTAGATGGTACCTAATGAATAACCAATAGAGGCCACTTGCACACTTCTACCTGTCAGTACATCCCAAGAGAGACACATTTGCATCCATATAACAGAAAGCCCACTGAATGAAGCATTGGGCTGTTGAATGAGTGGAAAGATCAGAGGTCAAGTGTACCCATTAGAAAGCCAAACAGTATCATTACCCCCAGAATGTAGGTCTTTGAGTATAGGCAAGCATCGTAGAATTTTAAGTGATTAATGTGAATTGGCCTCTGTGATGACTTTCAATGGAGCCAACCAAAAAAGAAACGTCAGTCTCTTCATTAGATACCTTTTGACGCATCAAAGGCTTCAACTCCATTTCCTCTTTGCCCAGTAGCTCGCATAATAGCCACATTGTCCGAACTGGGCAGAGCGTCTGGCAGAACAAACTTTAAAAACAGATTTATTTGGCATGTCAAAACTGAATTTAGGTTCTTTATAATTGATATTTGTTTTTAAGAATTGGACATGACAGCATTTCCTTGGAACTTACATTACGGGAGACCTCCACTGTAGCAGTACATTAAACAGACAAGAGGAAACAGTTGAAGATAGAGTAGGATAAATGTAAAGTGCTCATAGGCCAAGGACTACAGAGTCTTTCCCAGCTTGTACAAATGAGGCGCTGTCAGCCGGGTAATAGAAGTAGGTCACATGGGTGTTACTTACAACACTTGGCCCTTTGGACATCATCAAACTTTTTTTGCTGGGAACATCAAAAGACACCGAAATTATGACAAAAAATTACCTTAATGCCGAACCTAACTTAAAAGTTGGGTCGATATTATAATAGCCAAACAAAATATGGGTCCCCTGATGTAAACAATAGATTTTAGGAGCACCACTGATGACAAAAGCAGCAGAATATGACATGACACTGATGACAAATCAAACATGTGTCATAACAATGGCATAAACGTACTGTATGTAATGCTTCATAGTTGAATGATTGGCTAATTAATTTATGGGTGTGATATGTTAAGAAAGGCACACCATCACTATGGCCTTTAGTGCTAAAAGAGCCATGCAAGGAAAGCATTACAGTGATTAGATTAAGCACTTCCCGTTTAGCTCCAATGAAAGAATTCAATGATTTTATTGTAGAGATTCCAAATGCTGTTTATTATGCTGAGTACATTTTACTTTCAAAAGTAACTAACCCTATGCCAGCAGCATCCAAATCAATTATAAACAGACAAAGCTATTATTGTATTTCAGTAATCAAAAAGCAAATAGTGTTGTAACTTACAGTTTTGTTTTTCTCTGGTGTGGTAAGTACACAAATACCTGTGGAGCAAACACTGAAGGGAGTATTTTTTAATTTTAGTGGAAAAAAAACTCATCAAAACTCATCATGGCAAAGTGGGTAGCACACTCACCAGGCAGAAGATTGCGTGTGCATAATTTCCAACAGTATTATCAGCAACAAATAATCTTTTTACTCCAGTAATGTTACTTTGAGGTATCATCATTGTCATGAATGCAAATTTGGCATAGTCCAACCATTTCTGGTATCCTGTATTTTATCTACTGCCTTTCAGCATTAAGATACACATAAAACAAAAACAGCTTGGCCATTCTGTAGCTGTCCTAAAAAGTACTGGACCTTAGAAGAGAATGCATAAAACATTGGGCCTACAGTCAGGAAATTCAGAGTTAGTTTTAGTTTTCAAATAAAAAAGATGTGATCAATGACATCCTTGGAAGTGTACTGAATCAAGCACAGACTATAGTGGCCAATAGTTTGACCTGGGCCAGTCAGAATATGCCATTGCGTAAAACTTTCCTAAAAGCCTTCATTTTAATCTTAATTGTGTTGTGTAGAGCTCTTGTCTTTGTGGGATTGATTTAAACATGTCTCCCATGAACAGTGATGTCACCCTCAGCATGATAAATGTCTCTGGACTGAATTCATGGTGTGGGTCGTGTCAGATAGTTAGATCGAATCCCAACTTGCCATAACTTTAAAGAATCTTGCATTCACAAGTTCGGCCACGGGGGGACTTAACTATTCACATTTATCTATAATTAATCACAGTGTGAATAAATAGTCCTATTTATGTCTGAACAAGAGTGGGAGGTAGCTGTGCCCTCTGCATTCCTGTGAAGTCTGGACTGTTAGTCATCACCTTTTCTTGGCTACATTAGACTATAGACTGGGGCTTTAATAGGTGTAATAGATCATTGGGTTTCTTCTTCTACTCTCTATTTTCTCGCTCCTACCTACAATTTTCCTGGCTTCTCACCCCAGGCTCCATGTGCTGCAGTGACCAGGTCAGAAGGCGGACAGTACCGGCGCCTGTGCCGCCATTATGTCCTTCTGAGGTGATAAATGACTATAGTCTGCAGTTCCAGTGCTGCCACCACCATCCAGCTACAGAAGAAGGAAAAACTTTAACACAACGTTTAACCTCGACTCAGCAAAAGGCTTTTCTATATACTCCATACAGTTTTAGTTATTGATGGCATTACTCAAGACCCAGCTCCACTGAAACACTCACTGGCCACTTTTTTAGGTTGGCTTTTTTTTTTACTTACTGGCAACTTCATCTACTGTACTTATCTGTCACATTGCAGCAAGCAAGTGGAGGATTTCAAAAATGTAATCTTCTAAGATTTTCTTTTTTTAATAAAAAATTATTTATTTATTTTTTAATTGATTTTAGTACTGACAAAATATTTCATCAATACAGTAAGATAATATTAACAGTAAGAACTAAGTGGTAGGGTAGGGTACAGTCAATGGACAATAAGACATTATGATATGAAGAATGTCGGTGATGGGTGATTTTGATTTTCTGTGTGCTGGTGTTGTGTGTATAGCGTGTGAATGTGTGGTGTGGAACAATCGAGTAGAAAACCGAGTAATAGCAAAAAAGAAAGAGAGGGATAAAGAAAGGTGATAGTAGAGTTAGTGTATTTTGTTTTAGTTATTATTGATTATTGCAATCACTATCAATCACCACTACTAGTGGTCATCACAGTAATTGCACCATCACATTATCACACCATCACAGGTCACGCACATCATTATTGCTATGTATACCATGTGTTCTGTAATTTTCAAAATTCACTCTGGTAGTGCGTACAACTCTGAGATGTGACAGCAAGTACTCCATCAAGCACTTGTATGACAGGGCAAGGGTTTTTCCAGGGCAAGACCTACAGTATGGACAATTTTGCCAAATGACATTTACGCATTTGCACTTTTGGGATCAGTTCCCAGAAGAAGTTGCAGAAGTTTAAGAATTATAGACCACTTTAAATTGTATTAATCCATGTCTAATATCGGTATGGGATTACTCAACTTCAGTTTGATTGCCAGCTATCACTGCTCCTATAGGACTGTAAAATGTGGAAGCAACATTTATGGAATCAATTACATTTGGGTTTGGTTGTCACTAGACTAATGGAAAAAATATAGCAAACATCGCCTTTATAAACAGTGAAAATTTGGGAGAAAAGTAAGTTCACAATCTAGTGTAGTAAACAAAATTTTAAAATCATCTTTGCACATGTACGTGAAGAACTCACATCCAATTTTTTGCCCAGTTTTTGTAACTGTGACCTCACAATATCAATATCATTCTATTGGAGCCATTAATCCTAGTGAGCATTAACCAAATCTCATGAAGTTTGGCACAGTGATCCAGGCTAGTGTCTATTTAATGGAAATATGCAAGTTATCAAGGTCGAATAAAGAGTGCCTCAATCGCGCCCTGATGTTTTTGACCAATGGGACTCTAGATAACTTACTTTGTCACAGAGCAATGAAACTTGGTACAGTGATTCTCCACATTAAACCAAACATAAAATATTATTAAGGCCCCACCCTACCACAAACAGGAAGTCGGCCAAATTGGATTGAAATTGGGAGGCCAGGTCTATTTGACAGCCTCTAACTTGCTTGTGCAATGCTTTGTTCAATTTGAATCAAACCTGAAACACTGACTTTGCTATCGGGTATGGCAGCATGTAAACTAGGGCCTTTAAAAACACTGTTCACAGTTACATAATAAAAGTAATTTCCAACAATGTACCTTTATGGGCCTCTGATGTGTCTGTCAACGCATCAGCCCAATAACATTAAAAAGGCTTTAACTCGAGAAGGAAAACAAATATAAGACAGTTACTAGTTATATATTTATATATATTTATTTTAAGTTCACTGCATCCAGAAACATAAACTTACCGGACACTTCATAAGGTATGCCTGTTCTGATACATTTTAACAAATCACATTGCATAGCAATTAAGTGAGATTGTTCAAGACAAACCAATTAAATGAAAATAAAGGTGCTTTACGTGACTTTACAGCTTTTGACGCACAACCACCTTTGATGTTTACAGAGAATAGTAGAAAAAACTGTTGTAAAAATGTCTTGTTGATTCTAGAGGTCGGGGAAAATATCAGACTGGTTTAAGCCCATAGAAAAGCAACAATAATGAAGTCACGTAAAAAAGAATTGCCCATTCTGGTTCTCACTCTCAACTTCAGCAATGTTTAACATAAATGCTCCATAGGGAAGCATTGGAACAGTTCTATCTAATAACGGGGCCGTAGAGTGTTATTGAGTAGCCTGGCCACTCAGTCTCATTTTCATTTGTAGTGAAGAAAGTGAAAGTCAGTCTGGCTTTCAGAGTAAACATCTCTTGCAAAATGTGCTTTAGACGCCAGTGACTAAACTAAGGATTAAATTAAATGGGTTGATGGTAGATTTGATAGTCTGAGTAATGCAGGTTAAGCACTTTCACTGCTGGGAATGGATGATGCATACAAGAAATCCATTTGTGAAACTGACTCACCTCTGACACACGTGGCCTCCAGTCTGAACCACTACACACTACTATGGAATGAAGCAGTTGTTGTTGCCAGGCTAATTGCTCACTGTATTCCTGCTGTATTTTAGGTGATTTTTCCTGTAATGCTCATGCGTGGTGACAGCTGCTCTCTTTACGGCCCTCGTGCTCTTTCAGTCCTGATCCCAGAGTCATGTGAGCTGCAGTTAGGTAAATGAAACATCTTCTCCACTGCCCTCAATTAACAGTGAAGGTCGAGCACCAGAAAGTTATGATGCGATTTAACCCCCTGCATGAGGTCAATTTGACCTGAATAGCTTCCCATTAAGCATGATAAATTTGTTATTTTTCAAGTCATTAAACCTTTTCTCCATAGTCCATTTAGTCAGGAAACGGCCGGCCTGTTTCAAATCTGGGTTATGTTTAAAGTGGGAGAAACTTCAAGGAAAATGAGAATGACACAACAATTAGTACGGATGGACTTCAAAGTGTTGTGTGCCACGGTTTTCTGCTAATTATCGGTCACTGGTGTCAAACAGGGATCCCTTCGTGTGAAAGGGCACAAGGTTAACATCAACAACCGGGTTATAACAAAGAATCAATTTAAGTCCAGTATACAGAGAGGCCATCAATGCAAACATTGTAATGAGCGTGGAATCTATTGCACTGGGGGTAAGGCATAGCTAACTGAGCTGGGTTTGACCTGTCTGTTGGAGCCCCCAACCCCAGGGCAGCCTACTACAAGGTCTCTGTCAAAAAGACTACCCTATTCATCAGGCCATTTGGAAGAATCTCTTTGAACTGTCATTTTATATTTGAGTCTGGAACTAACTCAGAGAAGTCCAATTAGCAAAAACATACTTACTAGGCAAATTGACCGATTGAGCAAAAAAAGACATTTTGTATTAAAAAAAAACACCCAAAAGTCTAAATATAGCAGCAAAGAGCTATATGTAAACCATTTAGGACAAATTCAATAAAAACAATTTCATTAATCATAACGATCCAAATTAGGGTCACTTAATATTTTTATTTCTGGATTATTTGTATTGGATCACAACCATGGGCTAAAATCTAAACTCCAGCACTCACTTAAGGCTAAAGGTCAGACAAAGCCCTTAAAGGTCAAAAGTTGAACTAAATAAAGTAAAAATTCTAAACTACAGTGACCACAGGGGCTCAAAACACATATTCTGGCAGTCTCAGTAAGAAAAAAAACAGAGAAATCAAATTAAAACAGTTGCAAGCAAAATACAATGATGAATATAGTGATAGAAAATAGCCAAAAATATGAATAGTGTACAGTGTTATGACTTTCAGAAGGCTGCTAAGTAGGCCCTAGTTCCAGGATGTCTCTGGTCACTGCCCAGCTCGTAAATCACAGTCCTTGGGGAGCTGTGAGACTGGATGTAATATTGTGCAACACTGTCTACGAGTCCTCACCACATTGGGCTTAATCTATTCTCTCAATACACATGCACACAAGCACAGAAGAATTGGCATGTTCTCAGTGGAGTGTGAAGTCATGGCATGGTTTGCGAGCTTTCAGTCGCTCCACATGGAAATGCCTTGTCCTCCTACGTCTCCCCCAAACTGCAGCAGTGGGGTTTAAATCACCGCCGGCAAAATATGACAACAAGCTAATAAAAAACAATGCAGCCAATGAAATGGAGAACAGAGCTAACATTCCAGTCCAATGTCAAAGAATTCATATGACTCAAGATGCTAGTACAGCTGAGTATGGCAGGGGTGGAGCTCAGCGGGGAGCAGGAAGAGAGGCCCTGTGTGCCCAGAGCGCTGTCTCCTGAGCAGCACTAAGCACCCAGCAGGCATCAAGGCCCACTGTTCATTAGGGAGCCCAGTTTTAACAAGCCCGCAGACAGACATGCTGCTAAACAGTCTCAGGTGCCAGAGGAGGTGAGTGTACGGCTCTAACTGATCCTCATGACTACACAAAGCACCGATGTGAAATGCATTTTTGGAAATATATATAGTGTAAGCAAAAATATAGTACAGATTATATTGGATTGATGGTTACAAATAATGTATTCTGTTGTGATGTACATATGTAGGTAGATACATACAGTAGAGAAATTGGCCCACTCTTTCCATCAAATATTTCTAAACATTTGCAGTTTTTTTTTTTTGACAATTGAGAACAGCATCTTTTCATTATTATTAAGTAGTTATGTAATTGACAACAGTTTCAGTCTAAATAGCACCAACATCACAGTATAAAGTTAAAAATGATTGTAGTCCCAGAACGTCAAAAATACACAACTTCAACTGGCACTGACAGGGTTATTTGCAAAGTTCTGAAACTCAAACTATGGTGGCCTCAAATGGACAAAACCCAAAATAGCTCTAGCTTGGTCTTTCAGTTTCTTGGCTGACTAAAGTGGGTTCATTGTCCTTTCCATTCAAAAACTAGACGGAGGCTGTCGTAAACGACAGCAAATGTATATCGGCGGAACGCCCCATGCGTCTGCGTCAACTGCTATAACACCGACTGCCTTATGGCGGAGGAGGTGGTGGAAGTGTGG
>JAVQKG010217319.1:0-17919 GCA_036025885.1 Hypseleotris bucephala
ACTTGGGCAGATTACAATTCAAAATCATTGCAAAGGTTTAGTTTTGGTAAAGTTATTTAAAGTGGTCAGATAAAAATGCATTAAAGACCATACATTTGGGTTTTAGTTTAGAAAATGTACAACTATAGGAAATGTAGTATTTTTCATGAGAAAATGAAAATTATGAAAATTATAGTGTGAATTCAATACACTGTGATTTACACAATGATAGAGGACAAGAACAGAACAGAACGTGCTTAGGGTTTGTGGAGATCCAGTTTATTCCAATTACAATCGACCTAACACAAAAGTGGCAGCAGTGGCACAGTTGGTAAGTGCAACTGTTGATGTGTCCCTGGGCAAGACACTTAACCCGCATTGCATATGAATAATTGTGGCTGCGTGATTGGTGTTCAGTAGTGGTTGGAGTGACTGCCAGTTTGTGCCCATGGCCCCAGTGCAGCTGTGGCTACCAGTGTATGGAGTGAATGAATAATGCAAGTGTAAAGCATCTTTGAGTGGCCAGAAAAGTGCTATATAAAATTGTTTTCTTTTTTTATTATTATTATAATTAAAAGATGTTTAAAGTGTTTTTTCTTTACTTAATACTTTTGATTATATATATTTTTTCTTTCTGAGGAATGTTAAAATTAAGTAACTCCTTTTACTTAAGTACATATTTTGATTATCAAAACAAAAATGTCCCACTAAAGTGTGTAATCTAGCAACATTTTCGTTTATCATTGACATATACGAAAAAGGACTATTTTAATCACAAAACATTGGTGGTGAATACTACGGGAACTCAAAAGGATGCTCAAATTTAGTCATTTTGATTCTCACAACAAAGAGACTGCTGTCCCCTGCCTGTCTCATCATGCCTTTATTATGCATTGGCTCTATTTCTATTGCACACAGTGAGTGGTGAAGATATACCAGATATATTTGTGACATTGCTCCTGCCACACTCAGAATCGCACCCGGAGATAATCATCGCCTCCTCCGACAGCTCTGGAGTTCCTCTTATAATAACTTGCCACTATTCAAGCGGTCCATCGACTCACAGTGATGAGATTGTGAGCGTCAGGACGTGAGCTGAGTGGAGATAGGAAAACATCCGAAATCATGCAACTTGCTCAAACTAAAAGAATGTTTCACAGAATTGATTAGGAGTTTTGAGCACTCAAACTAACGTTATTACAGCCTCCGAGAAGTCTGATTTATGAATAGACAAGTCATTTGCATTTCAATGCGAACTCTTATAAGACCAATGTTTCACCACTATCAGCAAAGAAATAGAAAATAGATTGTCCTGGCCACATTTAGTTACAAGTTCCAGTAGCCTACAGGTCAGCTGCTGTTACTTGTACAATGATTATGTCAAAGACTTTTCATTTTGTATTATGTTATCACAATTTATAATGAATCAAATCTGATAAAATCTGAAAATACAGCCTAAAGATATTGTAACCATATACACAAGTACATGCACAATGTGACTATGCAAGGATATATTGTAAATGACGTTTCCCTATAGACCTGCCCCTAATAGATTTTTGATGACTGGTTGCTTTTATAATGACCATAATTCACTCCAACGATATCAACTTGAGCGTAATATTGTGAAAATTACTTCCATAGCATATATGTCAACATGTGACAATAATTACCCTACGGTACTGAAATGCCAACTCAAAGCCTATGTTAATGGTTCATGCTCCGTTAAGCCAATCAGAATCCAGGGTCACTCCTTGTAAATGACCTCCATATACACACATAAAGGCTGCTCTATCCATGGCTTCTGCTTATAGCATGACCTTATGCTATGTTCAATGGCATCACATCAAGCTGCGCTCACAGTAGGCCCTCTAACACGTCAAACTGTGCATCAATACATGACATGGCGCCCGCTGTCCAGGGAAACGGCAATAGGCAGCACGCATTTGTTTGGAGCTAAACACAATGGGCCCCAGGCTAACCCTAGCAGTCTCCATTTACTCAGATCTGCAGCATAGATTTAGTCCCAGAAGATATGAAACTATTTTAAAACCTGCTATAGATATTTTGGTGTCTGGCTCAAAGGGAAGCATGGTCATCTGTGAGTGTCAATGACTGTCAGAGGGATGATGGACAGCCCGGAGAGAGGAGTGCAGATGTGAATCAAGGCTCTTTAAAATGGACTAGAACGACCTTAACCTAGTTTATGGCAGGTCTTGAAGGGACTTGTCATAAGTTAATGCCAAAAACAGACAGAAGCATGTGCAAAATCACCCAGAAAACAAGCACACTCAATCTCACTGCTTATTTTATTATATATTTTTAACATTTTCTGTATTCAGGGGCTTTGTGACAACTGATGTTCCTGGCAGGTTAGTCTCATCCAATGTCTTTAAGGTGCATATTACCATTGCTTAATACATTTATAAGCCCCATGAACATTGACTTGTCTATCAGTTGTCTCTAACCACTGGAGTCAAATGCCCAATGTCAAGGGAGTACCCCACCTAATGCCTGTAGTTGCTGAGAATGAAGTGAATAAACTAGTATAAATAAAACTGCATTTGCTACTGTTTATGAACCTATTTATTATTCTCACACTGCAACCTTAAGTCATATTTAAACAGTGTGGACACAACATGCCAAAGATATTTTTAGTCTGGGGAATCACATTAAAGAACATGATGTGATGGAGCGGCTGTGTCCTGTCACATTATGAGACTCAGTGACACAGAGACCTGCCACGTGCTGCTGCCGGAAGGGTCCACTTGAACTAAATGTGAACCTGTGCATTGACAATATCTCATGAGTCAGAAGGCAGACACTGTATGCTTCCATTACTTCTACATAATGGCAGTTTGATTTTGTGGATGCCTTATGCTATACTAATATGTTGGTGGAGTTAGGATGAGATGACTTCACTGCAGTGCTTAGATCATTCAGAACATTTACATGCAGGTATATTTAATAAGGGCCATAGATTATTACTTCAGATGGCACAGAACATTGAAACTCCTATGTGCAATTATGTGCATATTGACTGGATGTACAGTAGGTTTAATGCCAGATGACACCACATTGAGTACGTTGGCAGTTCACAGTGAAACCATTGCTCTATGTACAGAATAGAACTTACTATTATTATGAGGTCTGAGAGTTATTTTGGAAAAGATTATTGTGCCATGGAATGGGTATAAATTCAGAACTTTAAAGCCTTGGTGATTATTTAAAGCCTTGGTGATCAACTGTGCTCCCTCCCAAGTTATTATTTAGCTACAAAGAAAGGTTCAACAAAATCTTTAATAAATGTAGCACTGATTTCAAAATTTTAAAATTTGACTAAATTAGTATTCCTGCTGGAACGACTGCTTTGATGGCCTGACAAGGTTCTGCATGTAAATGTACTGTGTGAAGGCTGTTCAGTAGCCTCCCTGATAATTAGGATTGATATTTAGACGTAGTGCATGTCTACTGTGACCTGCATTGGGCAAAGTCTGATACCACCAATCTCCAGAGAAAAATAGGAGAGCCGTAACTGACAGATGAGTTCCATTTGAAGGTAATGGGGCTGATGCTGATAAAAGAGAGTGTTAGCGGTGAGGTCGTTCATCAGAGCATTACTCGGCTCAGAATATAGCGCTTTTTTTAACCAAACGAATGGGTTGCGGAGGATGGAATCCCTGCTCAATTAGAGGCGCAGGTGAAACAACAGGCTCAGAATGACAAAGACCAGCCGTTTTAGCAGGAGATAATGGTGAACATCTGACTTACATCAGTGAGCATGGCAGTTTACATCAGGGACACATTCAGAATACTCGGTCCACAGGCTCAATCACACCTGGTTATCTGGTTATCTGGAATTGTAACTGATGATTGTTTTGCATCAACACAGAATTACAAAAGGACAAAGAACAAAAAGGGAACATTTACTGACTTAATGGTCATGTTTGTGTGCTGGGGATTTTCATAATACATAAACTATCCCTCTCAATCTCACACACGCTTTAGATATGTTTTAAAACTTCACAAAAAGTTTTACTATTTTTAAATGTCTGACATAGTGAACCTCTCCAATGGTTAGGCTAAGAAACCCATGGTTTTCAATCCCTAAAAGTTTATGTTTTATTAAACAAAAAATAAAATGAAAATAAATAAATAGAGAGAAATATTAGATTTGGAGGTCACTGTGAGACAATGCTTCTTTAGCCATCCTCAACTACCCTGCAAGCTGGAGAGGAGGGAGAGTATGGCCTTGGTTACCACCCTATAATTAAAACACAAACAATGCTATAACATTAATTGACACCATGTGATGTATCTGAGATGACTACTGTAACTCTCTCCCTCTCTCTCTTTTTGGTGAATGACTAATTCTGCTTTCAACACACATGGTCCAAAGGTTCCCCTGACTCAACGGACACAACGGCAGTTTAGTTAATGCTGTTTTAAGTGGGAGGAACATGAGCCTAAACCATATGAATGTTCAGCGGTGACTCACTTGTAAGCAGGTGAACACCATCAAGGAGAGTGGAGAGGTTCACTCACATAGGTTCATTCATGTACAGTAATAACAAAGAGCTATTCTACTTTCAAATGAGACAAACCTTCAATGGGTTCCTTTATTTTACATAACAGTTTCACTCTTCCTTCAACATAGTTTGATTCTGTTCAAATGGAAATGAGAATAAAACTGTTAAAATAAGAAAATAGACAATTCTCACTGGAGAAGTACTACTATATATTTATTGTATTGTGAAAAGTGCATTTAAATGTGCATCACTGTGGAGAATGTGCATATGTTGCCAGATTAACTGGTGGTCATATACAAACTGATATCTGATGTTTTATTTGTATCTTTATTTATTTAACCAGGAAGTCCAAATATGATTTAAAACCTCTTTTTACCTTACCTTACCTTTTACCTGTATTTGATGCTATTCAATAGAAAAATGTATGAAAATATGTTTTTCATCCTATAAACAATGCCCGCTGGAATTTGGGCTAAGGTTCATAAAAACATGGTGCAACCTGGCCTTCACCTTGAAGGTAATGTTTTATTCAGCAGCTTGCATTCAAGGACTGCACATAATGAATGGTGCAGAAAGCACTCAGTTCTGCTAGTGAGTGATTAGGTGATGGCAACAGGGCTTTCTCTGCATCTACAACAGAACTCACTGTACCTTTTATTTCTATACCTCAGTGTATCTGGGCAGACGAATAAAAACGTGAGTAAGCCTGTCCTGTGAGTATCTGGAGGGCAGCAGCTCCGGCAGGGCAGCAGCTCCGGCAGGGCACGCAGCATGTGTTTGTCAGAAGTACATGACCCTTAGCATGGATTAATTCAGGCTAGCATCCCACTCACGCTCTGACTCGGCCCAGCAGCTGCCTACAGCCAAGTCTACATATGAATATTTTTTAAATAGAAAGATATTCAATCATGGGTGAAGTGAAGTTGTAGGAAATAAAATCTAGTTAACACCAAGTAAAAGTGAGATGAAATTACTGTTAGTATAACTTCACATTTTTAGTCTATTGACATTAACTTTGTTAATATAATGTTTCTATAGTTAGTTATTTTGTTAACAGGAACATAAGAATTAGAGGCACCTACTGTACCTTATTTGACCCACCAATGAAACAGAAAATGTGTTGCTTTGTGAGATGCAACAAACAGTGGCTTCAAAATCTGAGCAGCTCAAATGTAGCAGAAAATATGTACCTGTTTACTCTGTGTTTGCCTGGCTGAACACACACAGCCTTCACCGATCTGTAGGACATGTCCATTCTCACGTGACAGAGCATGTGTGGGCCCAAGCTTTGTTCACGTCCCAAACAAGGTCACCGGTCCATCTCTGAGCTGATTTATCTGTGAACACACAAGGTGACACCGCGCGATGAGCAGCGGGACACGGTAAGGCCTATATTTACCTGGAGCAGCAGTGTGAAGGCTCATGTCCAGGTTTAGTTCATGTCACATGTCACTTCACCTTCAGGTAAGCCTTGGTTTATTGATCATAAACTTCTAAAGAACTTGTAGTAGGTTAGTACAGAGCTTCTCAAAGTGTGGGGAGGAATAAAAAAAAGGGGTGCAAAGTGACAGACAGCAGTTATCGCCAGATTAATTATACAAATTAACTGCTGCCCCATTCACTAAGAATACACAGGTTTGGTAGAGATATTCTTGTTCTGATTGGTTTTAAATGAAGCATATTGCAGCAGGATTCTAAAAATCTGTCTAGAGTTTAAACCTGGTTTCAACTACCAGTTAAATAACTTCTGATACATAGAGCCTCAGATAATAGAAAAAACAACAGATAAGTTATACTGAAAAGCTCACTGATATCAAAAGTCCAGATATTGTGATAAATGTAGAATAAGGATTATTCTACATTTATTAATTATTAATATTATTGTAGAAGCATTATTTTGTGTGTATTTTATTAAATGGGGGCACGGGACACTGCTGAAAATGACTTAGATCTACTGGGTTACAGTATGTAAGAGTTATTGTATTGGTACTTGTAGTGGATGTGTCATACTGATCATGGCCAGACTTGTCTGCAGTTGAAATCTGCTGTCTCTTTGAGTATATTTTTATGTCACTTGCTTTTCCCTTCAGATCAGTTATCAAGAAAGCAGGATGTACTTGAGGGAAAGGTTGGGTATATAGTACGTGTAGTAGTATTAATATCACTTTGGAGTAATATATATATTTCTAGATTATATCCTCAACTTTGTTAACTTTTCAGTAGTTAGCATATAATTATTATGTTAACTTTCAGCTCTCCACAAAACAGTGCAATTGTGTCCTGATTACCGTATAAACAGAAATACTAAAGTTAAGTAAAAAGTCTTTCTGTGGAATGTTTGTCTTTGATTATGTGCACTACAGCAGGAATGTGAGAGTGGGGTCAGAGCTAATCCTGCTAAGCTAACCTAAACTATCTCAGCACTCAGACCCACCTGTTTAGGAGATACCTACGTTTGTAGAAAACTGCTTGAGCTTGAAGAACAAAGATTTTTCTGCCCAAAATGGTGTGTTTCTCTAATGCAATGATCTGAGGTAGGTAGGTCTGCTCTTCAGTCATAAGGAAACATACTTTTGACAAATAATGGATTGCAATTTTATTGAATGAAACGTACTGAAAATATTCTGAATTTGACATGAAAATACTATTTAAAAATAGTTGCAAAGTAACAGAGTTTAGCTTCCATATTTAGCCCATAAAGTTTCATGTAATAGACTTTTTTCACCTTCAAGCTAATAAATACAACAATGCAAATTTAGCAAGACCAGACCGACTGGATGCTTTCCTTCATTACTCATTGGTAAAACAGTGATTAACTTAAAGTAGTTGAAAATCCTGAAATTATTTTTCAAATACATAATTCACAAATACCACAGTAAAAAAAGTTCTTGTGCGTGAATTTGGCTGAATGTTGAAGTCCAGCTGTAGTGCTGAGGATCTGAGCCAAATGCAATTGTTAATTAGTTATCTGCCAAATATAATGTATTGTGGAGTTATATAATTTGTCCATGATTCTTATCTTTTCTTATCTAATGTTAAGGGCACAAAAGCCAAACAAGCAAATACTAACTGCTAACTGAAACACTTTTTTATCATTTCCTTTAGTGTTTATTCTCAAAATTGTATCTACAAACAGTCGAAATTAGATTTTTGGAGTTTTTTCATCCAGAGAGAGATCTGAATGGGAACAAAAGTCTATAATCTAAGTCCAATCAAGTGAATATGCTCAATAGTGTTGCTCAGTCAAGTTTACAAAAGGGTAAAGGCAACTAAACACCTTTAAAACTATTTGTTATTCATGTTTAAACATCAGTCTTATCTGGTCTCGTCCCGTCCTCTGTTTTCTTCACCTTGTTGCATGTTACATTTCCCTGCCCCTAATCCACTTGCCCTCTGTTGAATATCAGATCTCCTCTCTGATCAGCCGTGGCTCTGCAGAGGGCTGTTTAATCCTATCAGAGCAGTCATTAGAGCTGCTCACACTCACGGTCAATGTCCCACCACTGCATTTATGGCTCTATCTAACAGGCCGTGTCAGGAGCACTAGGTGACACCAGTCAAGAGGCAGTCCGACAGCCAGGGCACACTGTGCACATTTAAAAGACGTAACCATTTAGCCAACATAGATCCCAGTTTAATAAATACATGTAACATATATCCAAAGCTTGACAAACTTTTACTTGTTGTCAATTTTTTGATGAAAAGTTTTAAATCAAAGTGTAGTATATTCCAAGCTGACAATAAGGTATTATCTATTTATTTTAATAATTAATATTTATTTTTACGTACTTTTATTTTACAATTTCATTACAATGATCACTCAACAGGTATTTATCAAACCCAACCATTTCTAGTACATCAAGCCTAATTAAATGTGTGGTATCAAAATGGCCAAAGTGGCTAGCGTGAGTCAAAATGTGGAAAGTATATTGTTCTGCTCTTCTAAGGCCACATACGTAGCTGCAGTATAAACAGGTAAAGTTATAAGGCTGCATCCACCAAAAACACCAAGAATGTTTCCCTTTGATGAAAGACACACAAACACAAAACGCAAAACATACTGCAGGTGAATGAGGGGATGAGCATCATTATATGTAACTGTACAGTGTGTGGGCAAGTTTAAAACCATTTTTTTCTTGTACACCCCCTGATCTATTTCATGCTGTATGCAAATTGTCAGATATGAAGATGAATATTTCCCCCCAAATAATGTGCCCCATGAGCTCTGAGCCCTATCAGTCCTGTGTACGCCTTGTTCATGCTGCGCTCTTTCCTGGAGGTTAGCAGTTGAGTGCTTAACAAGCTTCGGGGGTCACAGAAAATGCTGCAATTACTGTGAAAGCCAGATGCTATGGGGTTTGGGGCTTTCTAATGGAAGACAAAAACAGGCTTTTCCCTCTACGGGCTAAATAAATATGCTAAATGACAAGCCAGTGCCATTGGGCTATTGACAACAAGGCTACACAATGTGCTGTTGGTTGAAATACGCTCTGAGGTACATAATGATTTTAACATCCACACATGTTATGGCTGTCAGCTAATCCACTCAATAAGGCCCATTTAAGAAAATGTTGATTTAAATGCAGAGGCTTCTCCTGCTGTAGGCGAGTAGGATCAATGTAGTGGACTGACAGAACACAAAAGCCCATTCATGGTCAAGACCCCAACTTTAGCTTATATAAGAACCAGGACTAGCACACATCTCTTGGACTGCAGAAAGTATTTCTAACCCCAAGAAAGGGAATCTTAACAAGCACATTTGTGTGGCAGTGTAAAAGTTTAATCGGGGCCAGTACTGCTTATTAGCCGCAAATCATTTGTGTTAAATTATGCAGACTCCTGCTGCCTTTTAGGACAGCTCACATTCAAGAACAGGTGCATTTTTAATAGATTTGTTTTCAGAATACGTTTTTAACCAGAGGTGTTCAATTCTTATTCTGCTGCCTTCCTGGGATCTGACAAGCCACTCATTCTAAGGGGAAGGTAGAAAAACAATGAGTTTGGGTATTTTAACATTGATTTAAAAAGACTAGGGACAATGCGTGTTCCTGGCTGTTAAAAATAGTTTGGTCCCTGTAGGTTGTCAAAGAGGCAGAAAAAAAGCAGAGAAGAAATTGTGCGATTAATTGTTATCTTTCCGATTGGAGTCTGCATGTGCACGTTTTGTAACTGTAATGGCCTTGGGATATGTGCATGTGAGGACAATTGGTCAACCTTAAATTCCTTTGAATTCCTAATGAATGAATGGATGTTTTTATTCATCCACTGAGTACCACTTCTATTGCCAATAACTGCTGGAATGAAAGCATAAGTATGAGTGTATATGAGTGCATACAGTTAGACAGTGTAAATGAGTACATACAGTTAGTGTAAATGAGCACATACAGTTAGACACTATTGCATACATAATGCATATGCATTACAAAAGATACAGAGAGGAGAATGACATGACTGAAGTAGTATTGCTGTTGTAAAACAGTGCAGCTGAGGTGACTTGGACATATGTTCTGGATGTACTCTGGGGATGTGTTCTGGGCATGTCCCAAAGTGTCGAGTGAATTGCAGCCATCTTAACTTGCTGCCCTGCTGGCCACTGAAAATAAATAGAGCACAAAATAAAATCTAAAACTATATGGCTGGGACTTAAGACTTAATTTTGGCTTTCTGCTGTTTTTGGTTGAATATACAGTATATGTGATAATGTATGTAACACCATGAATCTAAAACTAGTACAGTAGTGTTCAATTTGCAGTGTTGTCTGCATGTCCCTCGTGTTATTTAAGGTTTTCTCAGCTTTCCCCTTTTAGTGGTATTTATTGACTCTTATCTTCCAATGTCCAGGGTATATCCTGGAGCACCCTATAACCCCCAATAAGTGGAATGAATAAACATTTAACTGCTGCTATATTGAAATTCTATCCTTTTTTTAAATGCAACCAATCTTTTCATTGGGACATGTTGCTCCTCTTGGACTCTTTAAATCAACCTGCCTGAATAATCTGTTCTAAAAGACAAACATGCTGGCCCCTGGGATCCTCTCCTCTGTGACTCGTGTCCTGGCTTCTGCCTTGTATAATGCAGCATATCCGTCTGATAACCTCAACTGGCATTGTGTGATCCGGGAGCTGGTTCTTGGCGAGTCCACCTCCCCGGGCCTGTCCTCTCAGCTGTTTTGCATCAGTCCTTCATCGACTTAATACCTTGGTTGTTAAAAAGCAGTGTGGTGTTCCTCGGGGAGCGGCTTCAACATAGAGTGAATTAATAAGCTGGCTTCGCGCATGGACGATCCATCGCTCAGTGTGTTATCCTTCCGTCTATGCGGCCTCTTCTTAGCCTTGAAAGAGAAGAGTGGCCCCCAGAGGAGACGAGAGAAAGGGTGGGAACGAACATTTATGACACTGCCGGAAAGAAGGCCTGTTTGATGATGCTGATACACCTGCTCTTAACCTCATTTCTTTTTTACCATCGGCTGAAGGTGTTCAAGTTAACTATGACCATCATATGTCATTATGGCTCTGTTGCACTCCGCCTCCGTTTACACCTGAAGCAGCACATTACACATACGTTGAGACAGAGATTGATGCTTTTTTCATTCAGATATCTACTGCAACTGCATGTTCCAAGAATTAAATATTCAGTAATTCCTAAATTAATTAGAAACATTAATATATACACACGCAAAACAAACAAAGAAATATAATACGGTGGCTTGTGAAAGTCACTAGGATAAGGCCCAACAATCCATAATTCTGCAAGGAATATGTTGAAGATGTTTGTTCCTTTGTAAAAATGTTTATTTTTCCATTCAGAAGTCTTATGTAGCAGACCAGGCCAGACGATTGAGAACATTTACTACACTTCAACAGAACAGACAAATAGGAACAACTTTAAATGCTAAGAGACAGACTTTCTTCTTATGTATTATTGCAAAACCTGTCTCCCAAAATTTCTTCACGCTCTACGGTAGTGTTAAATTCAGCAAAATAAAAGTGGACACGGCCAGTGGCAACTGGTGATTTAAAAAGAAAATAAAGCGGATGCTAATAAATTCAGTTACAATCAAATGAAATTGTTCTGCAGGTTTCTTTTTACACCAAGTTCAGTTTTCAAATTGCTGTTATAATGTGTAAAATGTAATTTCAATGCAGTTTCTGAATATCAGAGCTGCTTAGCTGCTTGGAGCATCCATGGGCTGATGGTAGTAACAGCAACGATGGGAGCTCACACTAAAATGAGGCTGTATTCAGTGTGTTCAATCATACAGCTGTAGGTGTCTGTCCACAATTTAGAAGTAACATAACATAGGCACAGGGATGTCCAAATAGCATGTATTATTAGCATTTGATTCAGATTTGCTTGGATTATTAATATTAGTACTTTATAAAAGATATACAGAAGAAGTAGCCCTACTTCTGTACTGTAATGTAGTTATTAACAAAAAAAAAATGTGTCTAATGGTGATGTTAACAGAGTCTTTTCGACCAAGGTTAGAAGGTAGCTTTAAAGCATGCTCAGTGCAGTCTCCGCTGATGGCCTGCACAGTCCAATGATCTTTCTTTTGGAGGAACACTTTAGTAAATGGGATTTTCATGTCTGTGGAAGTTCCTGCTTGTCCCAACTCTGCTCATGTCAGAGGCACCATGTCGCTTCACTCGTCTGTATCCAGCTCTGAACTGTTGGACATTCTGAGTCATGTCACATCTTTTGTAACAGCAAATGCCACTAAATGATTGAAGCTGCAGACAGACATGAGTCCTAACATTAAGTAACTGTGACATTATAGGAAAAATTTCAATTTCAATTTCAACAACACATAACTTCCAGTACTTCATCAATGGTGTGCAGCAACGAAAATGGTGTTGCTGCACACCGGCACTGAATGATTTGTTCTGATCAGATTAATATAAAAGGTAAGTTTATGAAAACACATGTGAATAGTTATCAGCTAGCTGCACACATTCAGATAACTTGTGTAAACCAAGATTCTATACCCCAGAAGTGGCAGAAAAATTAAGGACAATGAGTTTCCCAGCCTCTCACACAGGTGACATCAGATTTCATTAATCACTTGGTCGTGGTGTTTTACACTGCACTTGAGGATACAAACTAGTGACACTATCATTAACCTTCTGCATTCATCCTGTCCGCTCTCCATCTGAGCAGTCTTCAACCCTCTGGTAATAAACATGAGCCCAGCATCCTCCGGAGCTTCTTCAATGGTTTCATAATTAAGCTGCTCTCATGTTGCCTTCATAATGGAAGGTTTGATTAGTCCACGGGCACACCTGCTGCTAATGTGTCTAGTGTCAATCAGGCCTCAGCTGCCTGCCTCCGGGGGTCTGCGGTACCCCTGTGGAGCCCCACGGCCGGCCATTACCTAAACACACACAATTTCGACCTAAATCTGGTCTTCTTCCAATACTCACATGCTCCTGGAGGTAAAAAGCTTAACAAAGAGGTGAATTATTAAGTTCCTTTTCCAATTCAGCTCAAAGCCTCTCCCCAGTGAGCACACACCTGAGCAGTGGCTTCACAGAAACACACAGAGCCACAGCAACAAAGCAATGAATTGATAATTTGTGGCCCTCAGCAGCCTTTGCAATGCCATATGTGCTCTCATCGCCTGTGGGAACCGACATGGGGGCTCTGGACCCTAAAATAGGGTCAGGACTATATGATAACCAAAAGTGCAGTCAGATTTAACACAGAAAGTGGGATTTCTGCTTATGTTGTTGCACGTTGGGGACCGACATGCTGCGCTCTGCTGCTCCATCACAGAGGAGCTGGTGTGGAACTCTGATAACACAAACAACACTGGTGCTGTCATGTGGGATAAGACAGGCAGGCTGAGAACATGGTTGACAGCCGTCTAAAGAGGAAGGCCTGAGCAACATTTAGCCAGAGGAGGAGGAGTCAAAGGCTGTGAAGCACTCCTACAGTAGTTAATTTACAAATTACTAGTAGACTATCGAGGGATCATAACACTCAGAAAAAGTAGCAGAATAATAGTCCTCTGCCATATATGTTACTTTATCTTGTTTGGGTAGCAGGGGGACTGATCTTATCACAGCTACCCTGTGCTTTAGGTGGGAGGAGAGAACCCAGAGTGACACATGCAGACTCTACTCAAAAAGATGTTGTTAATCACAGTTGTTGAAAAACTAAAAACGATGATGAGTTATGGTTGTTATTGACTCAACAATATATTGTTTTATTTTTAGGGATTGTGCCTCTAGCCTGTGCCAACAACTTTCAACATTAGGTGGGAACAATGGCCAGTTGCAGTGCATTAAGTGGACCAGGCACTTCAAAAAACCAAGGTTTCTTGATGGCCATATAAAAAAAAATTGTACCAACACTTTTTGTACACTTAAAGCACGTAATTTAATGGGGAAATACAATGTTGAATGTAGCTATGCAAAATATTTATTTGCCTTAACTATTAAAGAGAACAACACAAAATATATGTTAATTCTGTAAATATTTCTTTCCTCATTCAATTCAACAGTAATTTGAGTCAAAATACTCAAAAGTTACAGAACCTCCAAACCAGTCTTTGCTAAAACACTGAAATATTTATGTAATTTTATTACTAGTATGAGCAGATTGTGGCGTACCTCTAAATGACTTTGACCTTCTCATATGACAGTAAAAGCCCCTGGGCTGACGAAAAACCGTTGTTTTGGCGAAATATGCCTCCCTTTTGTTCAATAACTACAGCAATAAAGATGTTTATATTCAAGGTCTTTAGTGTTCCCTTAACTTTAATGGAACTTTCCAAAGTTGTAGGGCAACCAGTTTGATTACACAAAAAAATAAAAAAATAAAAAATAAAATAGCAATGCCCAAAAGTTGGGACATACTCAAACTTAGTATATTTCAATTTATATCATTATTAGTGTATTATTATTTTTACTTTACATTTTATTTTACTTTATGGCCTGTGTGAAGGCCACATTTCAAAACTTGTTCAAGTACATTACTATTGGAGTTGATGAATCTTTGTCGGATCTGGAAGTAGTGGGATATCATACTTTGGGGTGGGGGTGCATGCAAACCTCTCTGGTGGTTGAAAGAGGCGCTCCACATACGCATTGACTACTATTTAAAGCCCTGTATAACAACCTGGTAATGGTGCAACATGCAGATTACAATAGAATAGTAATGGAGGCATACTAATCAGACATCTGTGCTGATGAAACATGAACCTCCGGTCGTTCAAGACAAATCTGGACAAATGCTTAAAAATCTGACAATAAAGAACTGGGCTACATTTTTTATGTGTTTTTTATATGTCATATATTGGGAATGACAGTGATAGTGTGTATCCCAACAACATTGGCCTTGATAAATCCTGAACAGTGGCCATTTTCTTTCCAGAGTGATACAGACACACTTCAATAAGGTCATTGTTTATCTTTTTTGGCTACAGTTTTATAACCAGTGCATACATGTTTAACGGCATAATAGAGGAAAATGAAAAAAGACGAATGATGAGAAGTGAAGTGCCAAGTGTTCTAATCAAGCCACGGAAAATCTTGTTCATCACTGAGCCACTTTTCTTGAATTGCTGCCAGCTGAGCCATTACTCACTATGGAACAATTTATATGTTAAAAAAAGGATAAGAAATTATAATAAAATCTCATTGAAAAATGAAGCAAATATGATTGCTGTCTTGATATTATCATTTACAACTAAAACTAAGTTCCTAGAGAATCTGCAGATATAATGGCACATTGAAATACTGTAAAAATTTGAAATTGTGTTCCATAAGGAACTGTACTGATGATTTATCAAATGAAAACACAAGTAAACCCTTGTATATAAACTTAAATAATATTTCACAACTTCACAATGCTGTGATGCTGAGGGGTGCAATATTTTATCTTTTAGCAATATCTTTCCCAACTTTTAGTGTTTTTTTAAGGCCTGGCATTATTATGTAATGTTCTCTGTGATTATGTAATTTTAAAAAGGGGGAAAGTAAAGTGTGATTCATCTTAAGAGAGCAGCTAATTTGCATAGAGAATGACAGTAGAAGTGTAGTGGTGCGTTTGAACTGGTGCAAAGTGCACTGTGCCCGCAGCACTTTCACTCAGCCTTGGTATGTGAATAAAACATCTACAGAACACATCTGGATCCTCTGAGAAAAATGTGATGATGGCACCAGAGAAAAGAAGAGATTAGAAATTGAGGAAGAAAATGGAATGACTAAAGTAGAGTAAATTACTGTATAGCGTATGTGTATAGTAATGAAATTTGATGGTGGTAAAGTAAAACTCAAATGCACTAAACTATGAATCTAAAATCTTCAGCCATAAAATGAAATGTCCAGATTTTAGTTTTTGTTTTCATCTTCAAAAATATGAAATCATACCCAGTCATGAACAGTAAAAGATGGACACAGAGACGTTACTATTTCATCATCTTTTTTCATTTTAAAGTCTTTGGTCTATTGTATACCCTGGACAATAACAAGTTGACAGGGCTGAGACAGAGCAATGTACGGACAACCAATCACTGTCATATTCATTCTCTAAGGACAACTTGAAATCACCAACTCACCTAACATGTCTTTTGGTTGGCGAGACAAAGTGCAGACAAAGAGAAAGTGCAGACACTGCTCTAATGGACATTTATAGATACACATAATGGTGAACATCTTGAAATCCTGCAAGATTAAGTATTTAATGTCCGGAATATTAAAGACGATGTATTTAAAATTCTCACAAAGACACAGCCATAGTAATAATGACTTGCAAACTTTATTCATTTTTCTTCTGCCCTTACTGGTGAATTAAATTTATTGTAGTGGAAGCCTACAGGGGGTGCTGAAATCTCCTCCTTATCCATCCATATTCCATAGGCAAGCTGTAAGTGGCATCCCCCAAGCTGAAAATTGACTTCTCACTCGGCTCCCTCCTCTACCACAGAGCATAGCAAAGGGACAGATAAACACGCAGCACACACTTGTATAATGCTCCCACTGTGCACAATAAAAATCTGCACCCAGTCCATCTTTCCGTGTAATTACCTGTCTCGGACCATTCGTAAAAGAGCATTTTAATGAAAACGCAAAACAGCGGCAACGGCTTCCTCGTTCGGAGCTCTCTCCGGTTTGTCATTGTGAGGAGGTACTTAAGAGGAACAGATGGATTCAAAGTGAGGCAGTAATTGGACGAACAAAACACTGAAAAGACAGCATTAAGAAGGCGCTTGTGGATGAAAAAAGTCCTGATATGAGCCTTAAATGTGAGCCGTGAGGGAAGTGTGGCAGAGCTTTTAATAGCAAGATTACCTGAAATTATTTACTAAGAGGCCACAGTCAAATGAGAGGGTCATGCGGCCTATTTACAATGAACTACATAATACATAATAGTGTAATGCAAATGTTATCAGTATGAGATTTGCAGAGTATTCAATATTAAATTGTGCTTTATTAATGCATCCAAGAAAGTATAACAAACATGGTTATGAATGATCATGAGGAGACTTGTTTGGATTGCTTTTTCCCCAGGACTTGAATAACAAGGGTGCATCTGATCATGTGACCTTGTATGCGACCTTGCACAGCTTACATGAGTATATGTTTTACCCCAAAATTTTAACACTTTTGTGCTACATCAATCAATCAATCAATCAATCAATCAACATTTATTCAAGAGGCAGTTTTGTTATAGTGCATTCCTTATTTTAACATGACTACAATAAATGTGTTCCTTTAGGATTTAACTATAGAGTTATAAAATTATGGTAATTCAGTTTTGTATTAAAACCTATAAAATTGGCTTGCTAGGCAATTCATTTTAATTTCAGTAACCATGCTTTTGTAAAATTCATAAACCCTTTGGAGAGCTACCTGAAAAGTGGTTGTGAGCTACTGGCAGCTCACAAGCTACTGGGTGGAGACCCCTGCCTAGTCTATGCTCATTGGTGCAGGGTAAAGTGGTAAGCAGACACTGGGGTTTTGATTCTGTTACCTATTTAGTCAGTCGTGCTTTCACAAAGCAAGGTTGGAATTTGTAGATAGTTCAAACCTAGCATTTTTAGCCTCAACATGCACAATTACCTGCACAAGGAAACAAAATACAACTCCAGATATGTAAAGTCAAGCAAGCTCAATAGAGCCTCTTTAGGTGTCAGCAGCATCATCAGAGTCACAAAGTGCTGCTGATTGCTTTAGCTTGATCACAACCATTTAAACGCTTGCTTCTGTACAGCTGTTTATCCTCAGTCAGGCTAAACCTTCATTAGGGCTACTCCACACAAAATCACCCACTTTGACTTGTCTGCGCTAAGTGGAGGCCTTCAGCTCATCTACATACCTCTGAGCAAATAAAACAGTATTATGCAAACTTTAATGTAAATTTCCTCACATTTAGCCCAGAACAGCAGCCGCCTAGAGCCAGGAAA
>JAVQKG010217347.1:0-12381 GCA_036025885.1 Hypseleotris bucephala
GGACAAGTCCTTAAAGAAATGTTGATGACCACAATAGTTTTTCTTTTATATACTCATAATCAATCTTTCCCTCACAACAAATCACACTTTTTTCTAATATCAACTCACTTTTGCCTCCAGTTGCCTCCATTCCGGAATTTTCAACATTCCGTACACTTTAAAGGGTTTATAGTGACCATGTCTAACATTTGTGGTCAAGTATAATTAATATATTTTCATATCGACACCTTAAAATTGAGATATTTGTCTAAATCAGCTCTTCGTGAGGCTGCATATCTCTGGTACCCTTCTTCCTCAGTTCAACAGATCATGTGATTTTTGTATGAAATCATGATCTCATATGTATAAGTCTGTATCAGTTTTTTGTGTTTGTTTCCTGAAAAAACAACATTATTTTAAGATGTTGATATGCAAATGTAAATAATAAGAAGTGCATTTTATCTCAGAAATATAATTCCACACTTTTAGTTTCTTGTAGACAGAGGTTTGTGAGTCTCATGTGACTGCATGTGGAAGAAGACAAAAGAGCATGATAGCCCTGTCTGTAACAGCTTCTCCTTGTCTCCTGACCTTTTTATTGACATTGTAAATTGATGTAACAACTCTATACAGTAGCTTGTATGTCAGATGTTTTGTATACTTAAATATTCATGTTTTTAATATGAATATTTAATACATATTCAAATCTAAAAAAAGAAAACGTCTAACCTGTTGATGGTTAGTTTCTGTTCTGTCAGTCAAAAAGTATCACTGCAAGCTTCTAAACACTTAATCCCTGTATGCATTATAAAGTCTAGACTCCAGTAAAGCAGTGGAGCATGAAAACTAAATAAAATAAAAAAGAGTTTTAAAGTCTGAGTTGGGGGAAGATTCTGATTCCAACTTTCTGGCAATTGTGTTTTCGCATAAAACAAATTCATCACTGACTAATTTTCATCATGTGATTTCTGCTACTTTTTAGAATGAAAATGAGTACGCCGGCAGCTCATTCCTCATCTCTACCTTTTTTTTTTTTCATCTCGACTGTAGTGGAAGCACCTGACTCCCACCAGCATAATGTACTGTGTGATTATTACAGCAAAAGCACTAAGTCTACAAAGAATGCTAATGATTTTTAAGCCAAATCAAGCCTTTATAAAACACTGGCATTTTTTTTCCCAGAAATACTTTGAAGTGGACACAGACTTCAGGCTCTCATTGAAGAGGGGTTAACTCCAGTCAGAAAAGAAATGAAATCTACTCCAAAAAAGGAATATCCAGATGACTTAAATTACTACATTCTGGCTATTAATGTCGATTTTTAAGTATTTTTGACTAGTTATATATTTTTTTACATGTTAGGCCAGGATATTTGGACTTTTTTCAATGTATTTTCTTTCTTTCTTATTGCAAGCTAATTTTTTCTGTGAAGGTTCATTCTTTCATCCAGGTAGTCAAATCAAAGTTGAAGAAGGTTTAAATCAGTCATCAGTCAAAACCCAAGTCCAGATGACTGATGTAAACCTTCTTCAACTATTGCAAGCTAAACTAATGGTGTGCAGAAATATATTAATATATATATTTAGATATATAATAAAATAAATCAGAATTAGAGTACACTGAAACCAAGCAAACAATCTTGATCTAAGCAATAAATCAAAATAGTCAAAACAACGCAAATCAAGATGACCATTCTGAATCCAATCCAGTTAAACAATTATAGAGTTTGGTGTAGACACAGTTGCCCTGGGGCACACTGACATTCAGTTTCAGGCGTTTCAGCCAGTCTGCGCCTACAGACCATTTGACCACTACCAAACACGAATTACATTAATTCCTAAGCATTTGTGGGTTAAGTGTCTTGCTCCGGGAACACACGACATATGCGCTCGGGTGGAGAATCAAACCGGCTACACTTTGGTTTCAGGGCGAACTCCACCTTGTCAACCTTCAAGTATCTCGCCACAACCTTTGTTCCATCTAAATTAAAAAAAGCACTCCTAAGGGAATAAAAGATTTGAGATCAGCTAATGCCCAAAGAGAATGAACCCCTGACCTACTTTTTGATACTGTAGTTTAATTTGGAATCTATCCTCTCACCCCCTTTTTGAGTAAAACACATTACATTTGAATAATAACCTTAATCCACCACTCCTAAAAAAGATTTAAAGAGGAAAATAGGAAATTGCATGTGATTTCAGAAATTAGGTATAAACGTGGGTTAAAACAGCCTAAAAATTCATGATCTGCAGTGGATGGTTGACCACAGTGGGTGCATATACTGTAGGTACATGTCATGCCTTCATAGTCTTAAACATTAGTGTATAATGTAATATGTTAGTGTCACTGTGTTGTGTTTGGTGTTGTTTCCAAGATTTTTTTTAGAAAAGGACAAGCAAGAGTATACTGGTCACAAAAAGTTACAGATTTTTTACTTTGGGGTGAAACAACAGAATGTTTTTAAAATGCAACTGGTTCTAGATAGTACCTTACTTCCAAATTATGCTGTAATAATATCAATGTGGCATAAACATTCTTTAAACCATTCAGAAGTGCCAGACCTGATGCTAAAAAGCCACACATAGCCTGTTAACAAAGAAGTCATGTTAGTAAAGTTTGTATACGACAGGTGCCTGCCGCTGAAGCTCAATTGGTGCAAAATCAGG
This sequence comes from Hypseleotris bucephala, assembly GCA_036025885.1. Taxonomy (NCBI): domain Eukaryota; kingdom Metazoa; phylum Chordata; class Actinopteri; order Gobiiformes; family Eleotridae; genus Hypseleotris; species Hypseleotris bucephala. The sequence goes on from JAVQKG010217347.1 coordinate 2,646, forward strand.
GAGAAATGATTCGCAATAAGGAAGCTACTAGGCCCCACTTAGATAGATTTAGTGATTACTGTGAATGGGCTGCCTGTCATTGTCACTGTGTAGATTTGAGCTTGCTTCACAAAGTATACTTAAGTAAAAACAGGGACAAAACCATAATTTATCTTTAAATTTATTAACATAAATGTATTAACATTTAATATGTAGGAATGAGACCTTCTGTGTATCCATGGCACAATCATATTATAAACATTCTTGAAGGAGACAGTGCACAACATGGTAGAGGGAGGGAGGGGCGAGTAAAAGAACCTTAAAATGATCCTTCAGTGGGCTCCTGCTATGGGGAGCCAATGAGAAACGCTGACTTTTTAAGTTAAGAATCTTTTTTTTTTTTTTTAAACAAAGAAACATGGCTATCCCCAATAAACAAAAGTAATCCTACTCTTTAGTCACACATTGATTTCTATGTACAATCTAGGGACAATTCACACAAACCAGAGGGTAAATCTACCACAGTGCTAGGCTGGGGCCACTTTCATCCATAATGTAGATTATATAGTGATTCCCATGTTACACAACAATCACGTGTGCGGCTGACGGCTTTATGTCTTCAATGAAAGTTCCTCTCTTTTAGCTTATATGCTTTTAAAGCTCATTGCACATTGCCCCACAGACATTGTGTCTTCGCAGAACGCCAGTATGAATGGAACTATTTGTAAAGGACATCATGTAGCAGTCTGTGTGGCAGCTCATCCACCTGTATTTCCAGTAATGTGGTTTTAGGTTAGTCTTTTCAGTGTCCGGTTAGGTAGTCCTGGGTGGAGTCAGAGGCAAAAGAGTCCGCATCCTCGTTGTCTGAGTCCTCACTGCTGTCGTCGGCCGCCGGCTCTCCGGACAGAGCGATGCGGGCGTAGTCGTCAGTGTCGATAGATTTACAGAAGTGAATGGCATATTTGAGTTTTTCCTCCAGCACCTGTTTGCATGAATACCTGGGCAGCTTTAGCAGGAAGAAGCAAGTGTAGGATTCAGGCAGGAAGTGGTCAGGGGGGTTGTACTTGTCCAGCACCTGAAGACAAAAAGAGGTAGATTAATTAGTATGGTGAGGGTTTGCAAGTGCTTAAAATGTGAAGTCAGTAAGTTTCCTAAAATAAAAAAAATGTTAGAAAAAAAAGCTTAAATGTATCGGTATTATTCATATCTTGTATATTGTACAAAATGTAAATGTGGCAGTATTTTAATTTTGTTTCTCATTTTGATCAAGTAGACTTGTTTGTAAGATACAGTGAGAGCATTCACAGTTGATTAAATAATTATTATGTATGATTAAAAGGTCCCCAATCAAGACATTTATTCTGAAGTCTTGTATTTTGATCTAATTTCTAAATCTATATACACTTACCTGAACAACAAAGTCTCGTCCTCTGAAGTCAGCGATGGTTCGTGGGAGGCGGGTGCGACCCCAGACAAACCTGAGGAACAGTGACCTCTCTGTGTTGGAGAAGGACTCCATCACCTCCCAGAACCACTGGATGAGGGGCGCTGTGGGCTCCACTCCTTTATATGTGGCCACAGACTTCAGCAGGTGAAGAGGGATGTCCGGGCTACCACACACCTGATGAGACATTACACATATTTTAGTGGCTGTTACGGCAGGGGGTTATAAGGTTGTTATACAGTGCATTATTAAGTGTGGGCGATATGGTTAAAATATGATATCACAATTTTATGAAGCCAAGATTTGTGATTTTTCTTAATATGAACACTGTCAATGTTAAAGTGAAAATGACAGCGAAGAGCAGAGCAGACTAGCATATCGTCCTAACTTAATTTTATGATTCCATCTTTTACCGCCTAACCCCATGCAATATATTTGTAAATGTTAAAAGTGCGCAAGGGTCGACATTGTTTTTCCAATGGCTTTAATCCAGTTACGATAAAGTTAGAAACCACTGGTCAATGTAATATAATTTCCCCAGTCTGTTGGAATTGATCATTAAGAATACCCTTTATATTAAGATTACATTTATAAGATTACAATCATTTAGGTGTCTTACTGTAACAAATGGGACTGGATTGATTTGAAAGCAGTCCCAAATGCAATACATTTAATTTTTTTTTAAAACTAATGACCTTGGGCCGAACTTTGGACATGTCCCTATTATGATCTAAATATAATCTATAATGTGCAGGCTTTTTACTGTTACCAACCATAGTCTCCAGCTCATAACCAGTAAACAGTGAAAGCAGTGGGACAGGAACTACTCGAGCCATGCCTTCACGAACTGCAGAGACCTGTTCATCAAACTCATGAAGCCTGAAAACACAGTAAAGACATAATTGAAATTGAGCTGTTCAGATTTCACTTTTGTGTTTTTTGTTGTTTATTTAGCGATTTAGTCTCACCTGTAGTTGATAGCCAGGCGGACATATTCTGCGCGGTTCTCCAGGGTGATGTGGGAGTATTTGGAGCTGAGCTGGATGTCTTGGCCGCTTGCGTTGGGAACCGTGAAGGGAAGGGTCATCGCCTCAAACTCCTCCGCTGTGGCCTCGTTGTCCCGAATGTACATCAAGCCAGGAATGAAATCCTTATCAACCTACAGGAGCATCAGATAAACTGTTTAACAAGCTAGTAGTATACCACACCTCCACCATTTTTCTTACTTTGTGCTTATGTAAAGGTATGGAAGTGAACCTCTGTCCTTGGCCTCAAAACCATTCCCGTGAGTTGCACATCTACACACTCCTCCAGTCTTGTGCTGAATTACTTTCCAGTCTAACCTTTTTAATATCTCAAGGGCACAAGCACAAAACAAGAGCTGCTCTGTGAGTAAAAGGGCTTTTTTTTATTGCACTTTTCTGTCAGACGCTTTAGGAGCTCATGATCTGAGCGTGAGGGCACAAGTGGAGTATCACTCAAGCAGAAAGCCAAGGTTAACGTAGAACCTTCTTGAACTAAATAGGCTTGACAATAACCTTTGGGAAATGGTACAATGAAGGTTCATACACATTCTGTGCAAGGGCAGGGGTCTCACTGATGTGGGCTTAACATATAATCTGAAAAGGAATGTATAGTACTGTGCTCATTTACTGGTTATAATGCAGCTTATGTATGTTTCAAACTTTAGATAACAACAAGCATTTCTGTAAAGTTTCATAACACCACACTATGTTTGACAGACTTTCATTCATACTCCATCTCGATGAACACAGCTCAAACAGTAGTGTACATACCTCACTGAGGTCAGCGATGGTCAGGTTCATTCCTGCCAGCTGTTTCCACACAGGCTCAGCCAGATTCAGACTCAAGGGACTTCCAGTTCGGATGGCAATGCCCAGGAGCACCCCTACAGAGAGCAGAGCGCATTAACCATGTCTCCTGCCACTAACCTCATGGTGGTTAAAAAGGTTGGTTTATAGTATGACTGCGTTCAACAAGTCAGGCCAGGTGTGTTATCAGCGTAAACACATATTTGAAAACACATCTAATTCTGTTTATTTGGGGCAGATTATGTGGATTATACCTAGGAAGCGGAACATGCTCATGTGCAGAGGGGACTTTGCAGCAGGGTTCAACAGGAAACAGTCTCTGTTGGCGCCTGACTCATCCCGTCCATTAGGGGTAACGATGAGCAGCGGTGTCAGTGCGTTCTGCAGCTCTTCACACATCTCTGCGATGGACTCACTGTAGCCACCTCCACAGTCATCCACAGACTCCCCTGGAGACAAACACAAGATGTGATTTGGAGTTGAGACATTTGGTGAGACACTTGGCCTCCTCTCCTTCAGCATGACAATAAGTAAGAATGCTTACCCACAAACTTGACCTTCCAGACGCGATGGGGGAGCAGCAGGCTGTCTGGGCTGAAGGAACTCATTTTGGCACACATCTGACCAAACACAGACTTGGTCCCGTCTGGACCCGCCAGACCCCCTTTGCTCCGAGAGCGCTTCACCTGCAGCAGAAGAAAGAGGAGGATTATGGTTTATTACCATTCTGCCTAAAACCTCCCTCAGAGAGGTAGCAATCATGTGAATGCATTTTCTGAATGTGGCAGCTCTTGGCAAAGGGCAGAGAAAGAGTCAGAGCTAAAGGGTGGAACAAATCAGAAATTCTGAGAATGATCAAATACAGCGTATTAAAAAACAATCTAATATCACACCTGTATCCTGTTGAGCTCCACCACAGGCCCATGCTGTCGGTCTCTCACCATTGTGGCCTGCACCACTTTCCTGAACGCTGCTTCCTGTTCACACACAAGGATGAGGACATAGATTTAGTCTTAAATTCTGTATATTATATACATGTTCTGTTGTATGTGAACGTGTGTCTCACCTTGCCCTGGGAGATGAGGATGCCTCTGAGGGTGTCAAAGCCCACAGAGAGCCCCTGTCCCGTCTGCCCCAGCCGCCCCTCCAGATCGAACATGGGGATACAGGGGCAGAAGAGGTCTGAGATGTGGTGCAGAAGCAGCAGGCGGTTCCTCAGAGCCATGATGGGGATCTCCTGAAGGTGGTTGTACTCCATGGGCACCTGGACAGACAGGAGACACAAAAACACATGTAAGAGCAAAGCTTTACTGCCATCTGCTGGATACTATTCATCTTAAACAGGAACCCATTAAAAATATGAATACAGTTACCAAAACAGCCATATTTGAAGATTCTCTTGAAGCAGTGAGAAATCAGAAAGTACCTGTGCAGGAAGTTTGCCAGCGTTGGTGGGTTTGCTGGTGGACCAGGCCAGAGTGTGAGCAGAACCACAGGCCACTCTGTTGATTTTTTTGCCCTGCAGTGCAGCTACCAGCCGTGGCCTCTGGATGGCGTTAGTGGTCCCGTCTCCAAGTTGGCCCTCATCATTGTCACCCCATGTGTATACTTCTCCTGCAAAAGAAAATGAGTGAATACTTTGTGAGTCAAACACTAACTAAATAAAACTTGACAATTTCTCAAAGAGAGCCCTACCATCCTCAGTGCAGCACACACAGTGCAGAGACCCTGTGGCAATAGCAATCACTTTTTTGCCTTGAAGCCCCTGGACTTGTCTGGGGCGACGCACGTGGTCATCAGAACCATGGCCTAGTCGATGGTAATCCCCTTTGCCCCTTTAGTAAGACATACATTATATATTATTAGTTTATGGTTATTTTACATCTCCTATGACAGTAACACTGCTTACAGTAGAGAAATATACAGTATTGTGAAGCTTACATACCATGTGTACACTGAACCAGATTTTGTAAGTGCCACAGAAAACTGTGATCCACATTCCACTTTCACAACTCCAAGACCAGTGAGAGAGTCAACCTGAAACCAAACAGGAGATTACTTTGACCTTCTGTTTCAAATATCCAGAAGAAAAACATATCTCTTTAACCCTCCTAAAAAAATTAGGTAGAAGCAGCAAGGAACATTTTTATCAATAAGTTTTGCTAGCATTTTTAAACCAGAGCAGTATTAAGTGTGCTCCCTTTGACCTAATGTGCAGACTGTGAAATGGGCCTTACCTTCATGGGGACTTTGCAGCCGTCACTGCCGCCTCGGCCCAATTTACCGTAGTCTCCATCTCCCCAGGACCAGACCATATCATCGTCTGTTAGACACAACGTCTGGGCATCTCCACTGCCACAGGCCACATCTATAACCCTGTGACCCTGCAACGCATCCACCTAAGCACAGCCACAGGAGGAGACTTAATATAACAAGGAAACCTTAACAGTACACATTTAAGATATAGACCGGAGGTTTCCTAAAATAATTGTAAAAAATGCTAAGAAAAGAAAAAGTTTTATCGGACCATGTTTTATTATGTAAAGCTGGTAATGTGTCATAATTATTATTTTCCTTTAGTCCCTCTCCTGGCTTCTACTGTACAGGGTGGGCAATGTGGTAAAAACATATGATTTTATTATGATCAACAACACAATTATGATTTGAATATGAACCCTTGCAAAGTTAAGTAAAAACAACAGTGAGAAGATTGACAGAACTTAATTTCACAATTCCATTTTTTATCAGCTCAGAGTTTGTAGGTAATCACTTTGACCATTAGTAGTCAAATTCCTCCCCTGGACTCTAAAGACTACGGAAGACCTTATTTACATTATAGAACCATTTTATACTTTTTTAAACCTTTTTCTTATTTCTCAATATTTGGCATCTCACCAGCTTTGGTTTAAGTTGATCCTCGCTGTCACCGTGACCCAGACGTCCGTAGCGGCCCTTGCCCCAGGTGAAGAGCTCTCCACTGGCTGTGATACAGGCGCTATGGGCCCCTCCAGCAGCAATATCCACCACCTCCACCCCCCTCAGGGACTCAATCACACGAGGCCGGTCACACGGGCTGAAGTCAACATACACATACTGTCAAGCCTACACACACACTTAAGGTACACAAAATAGATGTGAGACACTTGTATTATAAGGGTTTTTGTTTTAGAGGCAGGGCTCACTTTTTTAACTAATCACAAATCAGGAGCCCTCTGATTGGTTGATACATCCTTTATCTTTAAGAACTAAAATCTAGCAGGACAAATGTGAGGGAGTTGATCATTTATTACAATATTCACAGCTATTTTGATTTTTTTGTTCGAATAATTAAAAGCCAACTCCAAAAACCTGCTTGTTATTCATTCTGGCTTGTGCGAGACTGTGAGAGGGTCGGGAATCAGTGGAATAAATAAAAGGGAGCACATCATTTAAACTTTCACTTAGTCTTGTTTTTTCACAAAATCAGGTACTGCAGCTTTAAGACAAGAATGTTTAAAACTAAAGTGATTCCTGACCTCCTGTTCCCATGGCCTAGTTTCCCATCTTCGGCCTCGCCCCAGGAGTAGACCTCTCCCTCTGAGGACAGGGCCAGACAGTGCTTCCCTCCAGAGTTAACAGCCACTTTCCGGATGAAGACGTGTTGGATGGACTCCAGTAGTGTTGGTGTGGATACTGACTCTGTACCACCGATGCCCAGTCTGCCTCCAGCTCCATAACCTGTGGCATACAACTGTGGAGAAGGAACATTTGGTACATTATAATATGGTCAACTACTCTCTACTGTGATAAACCATTGGAATAGTGAGGTGAACGAATGAATGGAGGCGGGCTTATATGACACTATCAACAAAAATGGGAGATGACCATTGAATAGCAAAAACAATTATCATAACAAGGATAAAGTACATGCCGACCCTTTAAACCGTGCCAACACAAAAAACTCCTTCCCAAAAAGCCAACTAAACATGGCAATGATGTGGTAATGATGTGGTAATGATGTAACCGCATACATTCAAAGAAAAACAAGAGGCCCAGATATCAGCCAAGGCTTATAACATGTGACATGAATCTAAATTCCCACCAAAAACAAATTGTTGTTTTTCCTAAGACAGTGCCTTCTGGGTTTTGCTGATTATAAAAAAATATTGCAACAGGAAAAAATCTTCGATTCGGACAAGCAAACATGTCATTGCAAAAAAAATGGTGTTACTGGTGGACTGATTTGAATGTGTCAAAGCTCAGAATAAAGTAATATTGGACAATGCAGGACAAAACTAGCTAAAGCAGGTCTACGGACTTACATTTTTAATAATGGTGAGTGCTTTTTTTAAACATGAATATTATAATAAATGACAGTGCCACATTGTTAATCATTCATTTGTCTGGCAGCTCTGAAAAATAAAACACAGAAACTAAATAGGAGATGTTGTATGAAAGCGTGTATTACCTTTCCATCAGCAGTCACGGCAAACAGCGTCTGCTCTCCTCCGATGAGCTGGACGGGGCGCAGCGTGGCCAGGGCTTCTGTGGGCGTGGGCACTTTGACCTTTGCCCCCTCGATGCCCCCCAGCTGACCCCTGTGGTTGTGACCCCAGCCGTAGATGGTGCCGCTCCCTCCCGCCGAGAGGGTCCAGTCATCGGGACGGCGGTTCATCCACTGGACAAGCTGCTCGTCGTGTTCACGTTTGAAAAGATCGTGACTCTCGTGCAAGTTGTTCATGCTCTCGTGATCGGCCATGAGCTCTCGAACCTTCTTTGTAACCTTAGGAGACAGGAGTGAAGAGAGTTAAAGCAGCACTATGTAACTTTTCCACACTTATAACCACTACAGAGGTGTTTTGTCTGGTTTAAACCTGCTTAAATCCTTTATCGAGTCCTGGTTTAGACCCAGTTTTAGACCCAATTTAGACTTAGTTTGGTCCTGCTTTTTTTTAGTTTAGCACTGGTAGAGAAATGGTTTAGACCCAATTAAAGTTTTATCATAATTTAGTCTTGACCTTGTATCTGTCATTAAATAAAATCTAATAGAATGTATAGGTATCACATGTTTTTCCAATATTTTTGAGCCCTACAACAACATAAGAAAAAGGCTAGAATTTTAACATTAAAGGATACCTCATCCAGGAAGGGTCTTGGGAGTGATGTCCTCTTGTCCAAAGCTATTGCCACCCTGGACGCAGTGCAGTAGCGGCGAAACCAAGCCCACTTATGAGTCTCAGCACAGCACGGCAAAGTGTCCAGCTCCAGGTCACAGGCAAGGGCAACCAAGACCTAAAATTTAATACAAAAGCTTTATTGAGAATACAAACCACTATCCTGCTGTGGTATTTTTGCTCAGATCATTTATAGATAATAATATAGTTGAACTGAACATACCTTGAAAAATGGACTATGAAGAAGCTGCTTTCCTCCCCTCACAATGGGGTCCTCATACTCATATTGTCTTTGCAGTGCCTCTGGAAGCCCTTTAACCAAAGCGGCTAGTGCACTGCCTGTAAAACTCTGAAAATGAAAACATAAAAAGTCAATTGTAGTCTAGATATTTGCTTTAAAAAAAAAAAAAAAAAATGCTTATCGACTATCTGACTGTGTTCTTTTATGTAGGTAGGTAATGTGCCATAATTATACAGTTTTACTTAAGTCCCTCCCCTGGCATCTACAGCAACATCAAATCAGAGTGTGTAAGTTACCACTTGGTACAAACGTATTTGAGTTTTTGAGTGATGTAGTAGCCTACACATACTCTGATTTGATATTGCTGTAGAATTTAGTGCAAAACGTAACTAATATTGTTCAAGCATTTTTTAAAACAATTTCTTATATTAGGAAACTTTAGACAACTTTAAGGCCCTATCTTCCCTTGCTGGCCACACCCACTTCACTACTACAGCCAATACAATTAATGGGACTTATACTAACCATTGGACGAGTCTCTCCTTCACTGTCTCCCAGCAGCCTGTTGATGTTAATGGACTGTCCGTATTCTGTTGTGAGGAGCTTGCGTAGTCTCTGCAGAGCCCACATTCTGTGTCCAGCTGCTGTTGTGACACAAATCCATCACTTGTAATTAAATTGCCAACCCAAACATCTGCCTAGTGTGTTTAAAATAAATATGTCTTACCTAGTGCACTAAGCTGAGCACAAGCGGCCAGAGAAGCAGCGAGGCGAGGAACAATGCTTCTGTTTGAGGCTAAGTTGAGTCTGAAGTCCAGCAGGCAGGTAACCAAGTCCATGGACGGGCAGGACAGGATACAGCGATCGGACAGCAGGTCTTTGGGGCCTGAAAAAGGTTGCATGACCAAAAATGTCTTTACTTAACGCAATATCCATTATAATACATCATAACATATCAGAATCATCTTTCTTTTTCAAATATATGGTTACCAATTAGAATAAAGACACCCTAATGTATTGTTGTTGGTACTTCTGCTAGGTGTTTGACTAATGTTTATATTTTTAATTAATAGAGTTAGCATATTGG
>JAVQKG010217378.1:0-10768 GCA_036025885.1 Hypseleotris bucephala
ACAATAGTTGCTGTAGTTATCAGTGTTTTCTGAGGCTTCTGCTCTGTCACATGCACCCTGCTGCGTAGAGTGAAGTGTAAGCGCTGCTGGGACAGGGGCGATAAAAACAGATTCAGGGGCTGGGGCATGTTTTAGATGCAACTCCTGTTAAAAACAGTTCAATAATGATATAACAAATCTAAAGCTAAAGCTCAATCATGTAATCAACATCTAAAATACACCAGAACACAGGAAATGACAGATTTCCTGGAGGCAGATAAATATACTGTAATAACCTAAACATATTATCTACAGTATTTCGAGCTAAAGTGTGAAGGTTCTTTATATGTGTATTTAAAAAATGTGCAAGGGGGGCCTACAGAAGCTCTCAGCCCCGGGGCCTACTGATACATTAAGGTGGCCCTGAATAGGAGGTATCTCGTCAACTGCTGTACTCAAACTTGCAACTCCAGGGAACTCAAGCGCATTTTACGCACGCTCATTGCCCATAATAACCCCTCGGGCGTGTTACGTAAGAGCACGCTCAGCCAGTAGGACAGAGCGACTGTGAGCTCAGACTGGAAAGTTTACCTCTGCTGTGCTTTGTCCCTTATTAGTGCACAGTGTCTCTGCAGAGTCTGTATTTGTCCTGCCATGTCGTCTTATAACAATAATAGTATGCGTCTTAACGCAGCCAGGAGAGTGGCTGTGTTCGGAGGAACTCACGGCAACGAGATGTCAGGTGTGATGCTCGTGAACCTGTGGATGAAGAACGGCGACGAGATCCAGAGGAAAGGTGTCGAGACTAAACCATTTATTACGAACCCTAAAGCAGTGGAGAAATGCACCAGATACGTGGACACGGACCTGAACAGAGCGTTCACTGCGGAGAACCTCAGGTAAACACCGCTGACATGACAAATGAGAACAGCTGGTTGTTTACTGTTGCCATCCGCTGAATTTGACCTGTTGTGAGAATGTGTCCTCAATGACAATGTGACAATGTTAACAGGATGCCCGAACAGAAATTTGTATAGCCTAATTATTAGGCTACACTGTACCATTTGAGATGTTTTGTTATTTGTTTTGTCACAGCCTTACAAGGCAATGACACGTTTGCCTTTGCAGAGCGTCTTGGGAATTCGATGTCTCTTGTGTTGTCTCTTTGTGAAACAAGGGACAGTATACTTAGTATTGTCAACACCTTACGTTGACAACACGGTAGTATGAATCATATAGCCCATAGGGGAACAACGCTAGCGGTTTAGATTTCCGCATTTGCGCTGTCATAAACATGCGCCCGTTGTTACACCATCACAGCCTGTGTTTACACCAGTAGTGACTCCCTGTTTGTGGACCCCTTTTTCTATGTCTCTCCGTGTGTTCTGCCAATAAGAGGCGGGCAGCGTGGCCCTCTGCCAGCTGTATCACAGGCAGATGGGAAAACGTGAGCAAAACGTGACTGAGCTGCAAAGCATTTAAGACGCTGGGAGTTTTGTCCCTTATTTGCCGCGCTATGCGTGCGTAGCCACTTGAGTGCGTTGCGCAAATAAAGCCTGATTTTGTATTGTTGGCTACAATGAATGGACACATGTAGTAAGTAGTCTCCAAGCTAATGTGGTTGGAAAATAACAGCAGCCCTCCTCCTCTCGTTCATAAGATAAGTCATTACTGAATTACTACTGGCACTGCAATGCTATTTCTGTAGAAATAACACAAGTAGTCTAGTCTATCCCATTATCTACTCTATGTGTTAATGCATATGAAAAGCAAAATTAATCATTAGAGGACTGAAGGGTTGGTCTAGCTTTTAGTTCTCTAATTACTTTCAAAGTAATCACATTTGCTCTGCTCTCTTTAATCCTTTGAATTTGAAAACACTAACCTTTCCCAAAAATAACCTAAAAATGACCTAATGGTAGCCTGTAATTATCAATCAACTGAGTGTACAGTTATAGGCTTACATACATTGCATTTTAACTGTACCTTTAATTTACTATATCTCAGCACACACACACTGTTGTGGCATGAGTCTCTAGTGTGCCCCTTATCAGTAATTACACTTTGAATGTAATTATGGCACTCCTGTCTCTAGTGTCTAAAGGGGAATATTTAGTTTTACTGCCCTTTTTGCCAATTTGATTGACCCTTCACGACCTTCTCACTCCTGTGTATTTGATCTGTTGGCCTTTAAGAAGATTAGCCTCTTGAACACCACTCTAAAAGCAGCGTGCTGTCTTGTTGGACTTAAATAGACCGGTAGTGACATACATCCACTGTCAGGTGAAGTGTTGGAGACCACTTTATCAGCTGTCACACCCACCATGTTTAGTGTGCAGTGCCACAGACAATAGCAGATATTGCCTCAAATAGGGTCTAAAGAGGCTACTGCCCAGGGAGACAATGTGTACAGGAGAGGGGCTATTCCACAGCCTTTTGGAGAATGTCCCAGAGCAGTGGTAATAATTAAAGAGGGAGTTATTTACTACCATATTTGATCTAACCAGTCTTGTTTTTCCTTTTAGTTATTTGTTATGTCTAGTTTAACTGCTCAAAAAGTCAGTCCAAAGGTTTAAGTTTCACAACCAGACAATTATTAACACACTTCAGAACTGGCTTTGTTAATGTTCTAAACCATAATGGCGTTTTCTATTAACTCTGTCCCCTGTATTTCTGCCTATAGCGCCCCCATAGAAGACGATCTGCCATATGAAGTGCAGAGAGCCCAGGAGATCAACAACATGTTTGGACCCAAAGGAAGCCCCGATGCCTATGATGTGATCTTTGACCTCCACAACACCACGTCCAACATGGGCTGCACCTTGATTCTAGAGAGCTCCAAAGACCACTTCAATCTGCAGATGATGAACTATATCAAGGTGATGACCATGCGCAGTTTTGGCTGTAGCTGCTGTTGCTATTCACTCAGTATCCCAGTATCCTAAATGAAGGGAGTGGTAGTGTCAGGTGACAGAGTTTGCTCAAGTTGCATGTGGGGCCCACCCGTCGTCATTATCAGAGGTGAAAGGTCAATATTTTGCTGAAATGTCTATTATTTCTGAAATAATGAGCATATTCCTCAATGACAAACAAAGAAACACATTAGGCACTCATATTATAGTATTAATGGTCTGATACACAACTCCTTAGAAACTAGAAGCATCTAACCACAATGACCTTATATACAATAAACTAAAAGTATTTTGTTCCTATAAAGAAGCTTTGTGAATAGAGTAGGTATATTTAGTTATATTGTATAGAATCATGCATTGAGATGTTCAATACCAGAAAATACATGTTTCCTCTTTGGCCCATTACAAAAAATAATAAAAATCTAAATATTACTTTTTAAGTTACCAGCATACAGACTGACAAACAAAAACATCATCTCAATGTAATGAAAATAATTAGTTTTGAGAATGAATTGTACCACATATACAACTGTTGAATTAGTTCATGTTCAAGAGAGCATAAACGTAAACTGGATTCATGCACATAGCTATTATGTAAGCCATTTGCACGTTTGTTGCATAAGATTTGATATCTAGGTTTATGTATATGTATGTTTTTTGCATTCAGCCAAGCAGAATTTAAAACTACTGTGTGACCTTCTATAAAGCTAACTTACATCGTGTCCCATTTGTGTCTTGGCCTTGCAGAAAGCCCTCGTACCAGCCAGTTGTCTTGTTCTCCTCAATGAACACCCACTTTTAAAATATTCCACTTCACGCTCTGTAGCCAAACATCCTGTTGGTAAGTACAGAGCCAGAATGATTAGCATTATAAACAAATCTTTGGAAATGTTTCTAATGTTGATGTATTTTGCAGGACTGGAAGTGGGCCCACAGCCTCAAGGCGTCCTCAGGAGTAATATCTTTGATTCAATGAGGGTGATAATGAAGCATGCACTGGACTTTATTGAACTGTTTAATGAAGGTATGTTTTTACTATGATATGCACTTTATTAGCTCACTTTATTAGGTATATCTTTATAACCATGTAAAAGAACCATGTAAAAGCTCATCCTATAGCAACTCAATTCCAAACCAAAGTAGCATTGTGAATGTGTCTGAGAATTTCCCAAACTGCTGATCTTCTGAGATTTCCACGCATAACCATCTCTAGAACTTACAGAGAATTGTACAAAAAGAGAAAATACATTAAGCAGTTGTTCCGTGGTGAGAAAATATGGCGTTGATGCCAGGAGAATGAAAGAATAAAGAAAACAGTAACAGAAAAAAACACACACAAAAAGTATTTGTTACTACCAAGGCCTGCAGAAGAGCATGTCCGAAGCTTTAAGCAGATGGACCTCAGTAGCAGAGAATCCCACTTTGGTTTCGGAGTGATCCTAATGTAGTGACCACAGAGTGGTATTTGTCATGTATTGTGCCTGTCACATCAGTGAGAGGGCAGTCTGTGGCTTTCACGGACATGTCTCTGTGCTCAATGGGCCGATTGTTGTGTTCTGGTCACTTTCCATGTCATTAGTGTGCGTTTGCCAATGGTGCGGTAATGCACTGACGTGGGGCCACACCGGTGTTGGTGAATGCCCTGGCAAACTGATGAATCGCCGTGCCGGCAGTTTAAAGCTGACCACCATCAAGGAACAGCTGAGCTATTATTGTTTCTTAGAGATCAAAATGACTGCTCTATCCAAAAAGGAGGCTGTCTATGTTGGTGCTGTGTCTTGAATATCAATAAAACCAGAAGAGGTTGCAATGAATACAGTCCATTTGAAATTCAAAGTACTCAATGTTCTGTGCCAAAACACTTTACTTGTTGTTCAGATTCAAATTGACTTAGATAAAGAACATACACGTGCATTATGCAACCAGCTCTTCATGTATTTTTTTATTATTTGTTATTCTCACATCATTCTCAAAAGAATTGTATTATGTTGGAGAAAGAGAAATCAGTCACCCTCATAGTAAGAGCAAACATTTTCTGTCAAATAGCTGCTTGGCTCTCTAAATGTATCTCTGTCTTTACTATTTCTTGTACACTTTAGAGACTATACTGGAAGTCTGTCCATTGGTTGAAAAGTAAAAAAAAATCTCTAAATTAGTGGTTATCACATTTTTTACTTCAACAATTACCATTGCAGAAATTATTTGTCTCTCTGTGTGCTATTATGATTGTCTAAAATACTATTATATTCGAGAGTAAGAAATAGTGCATTACTAAAGAAAGGGGGGGCTATGCCCTGACTAAATCCAGGATTAAACATGGCAATCCAGATAATAAAGGTTAAGTCACAACATTAGCCAGAATAAAACAGAAATACTGTAAAACAGATCCCTTTCTAATCTGAACTACTTCAATTGTTGAAGACCACTAGGCAAAGTCCTTATACTCACCCCAATGTTTATGAACCACAGCTGTACTGTACACAGCTGAATTCAGTGTGTACATTAGTACTTGTTTGTGTTAATGTCTACTGTTTGTGTTGTTCAGGTGTGGAGTTTCCTCCGTGCACAGTGGAGGTGTTCAGAGCACTGGAGAGAGTTGACTATCCCCGAGACACTAATGGAAACATCATCGCCATGGTCCATCCTAACCTACAGGTAACTAGACTCTTCATTCACTCCTGACCTGTTGTCCTCAGAAGGACGGCTCATTACACAATAGGCAGTGAAAGCTCCCTGTTTAAGAATCTACCATTTCACCGGCTGTAACCGAAGCTCTGTGTTTGTTGTCTGTTGTCAGGATTGTGACTGGGAGCCTCTGAACCCTGGTGACCCCATGTTCCAGACATTCGATGGGAAAACAATCCACTATCAAGGTCCCGGGACAGTCTATCCCACTTTCATTAATGAGGCGGCCTACTATGAAAAACAACAGGCATTTGTAACCACAAAAAGAGAAGCACTGGTGGCATGTGCTGTCAAAAAGGTCTAATGACTACATTTGATGGCTAGCAGCAGTGATCAATTCGTTAGCCAGTGATATAATCTATATATAGATATTTTTGCACTTTCCTCACTCACAATGATAGGCATCACTTCCATGTAAACAATGATTTTTTATGCTTTTACTGTGAGATAAATATAAATGAACTATGCAAATATCATGTGTGGAGCTTTCGCTTAGGGTCACTGTGAAAGTCTAAAGACGGTGTTTATGACATATTTTATTTGAAATAAACCACACTGGCAGCATATGCTTCATTGTCAAACACTATTGTATATGATAACAGCTCAGGAAGGTTGTTGAGGAACATTAAATGTTTTGACCCCAGTGGTTTCTCCTCTGGAAGTGTTTCTGTGGCCTTTGATACTTCCTACCTATAACTCACTGGTCACGTCTGTGGTGCTGTCCTATTGTTGCCTTATAAGAGATATCTATGAAAATTGCACAATACTTGTTGAATTATTATAAAATATTTTGATAAGAAATGGTATATGTTCTGTGGGTCCAGTTTGAAATATGTTTTATAATAGTAATTTATGTCTGTTTTGATATACTTGTGTCTGGTGTAACAACTCATTGAAAACGTGTGTACTTTGTAAGTTTGTTAAGTCTAACTATAACCTTGTGTTATTACGGTCATTCTTTTCATTTTTATAGTACATCTTTTTTCTCCATATCTTGTAAAATATATATTCAATAAAGATAGCTTGTTAACATGTGCTGTAAATTACTTACTGAATTTCCACCTGCAGACACAAGAGGGCGGCAAATGAGCACTTATTGTGGGTCTCTGCTGTAGAACAGCACAGTACGTAAGCTACACTTACTTACTTTCTTTCAGAGGTTGCCATATTAAATTAAATGACAAAAGGGTACATTGTTCATGCTCATGTCCTTTATTTAGTGCCCAATTAAAAAAAAAAAGATCACATAAAAACACTTTTACCAACACACATTTACCAACGTGTGTTGACCAAAAGCATCTACAGTCTAGGTTTCAGGAGATCGCTTCCAACCAAATATACATTAAACACGCAACAAGGACAGTTGCCACATCATCCTGATATCGTTTGAACCTACTGAATTTTGGCTCGCTGCATTTGGAGCTTCCTGGTTTCACAATTTCAACCTGGTTTTAAAGACCCACCAGTTCAGTGTTTGTCTGCAATAGTGCCCATGCAAGCTGTTTGACTGGACTAAATAAAACAGAATTAAAGATGCAACCATATTATTTATGAAAAATATATTTTTTTAATGGTGAGTAAATTTATAGGAAAGAAGTCTCCTTCAGGCCAACCAGTCCTGCTTGGATCTGTTTGTTGAACCTGGAACCTGGTACTCGGGATTAAATTAAAAAGACACACTGGCTGAACAATAGGATGTATATCACTATAACTGCATCTTTATTTGAGTCGGTGTTGTCTTAAATTCAGACAAGAAGGTTTTCTGAAATTAAAAATGATTGAATGATTGAAAAATGCATAAAATTGACTATCTGGTCCCATTCTATTAGGTAATTTGTCAAAATAATAACTGACTGGCCAGAAATATTGGTTATAAATTATTCACAATATTTGAGTTTTGCTAACCGAAGAGACTTTGTGTAAATGTCTTACTGTTGGTTAAACTTGTGGGCTTTAATGCAAATTGGGGCCAAAATCTGCATTAAACACTTCTTTTCATCACGCCATCTTCATATTTAATCATCTATGTTCATGAATATAGGCTGGTTATCCTGGCCTATCTTTATTCATGTAACCCAATCAGTTCTCTCTGAGCTGATCAATGATTCCTCACAACTGCACAAAGCTTTCAGGAGAATGATCTACTTTTGGCATAAATCCAAATGGACACTGGGACAGACATCTTTGCTGCCACCCTCCCCTCTCTGTCTTGTTAACTTTCACCTTTCATGCTCCTGTATAGCATTACATTACAACCCTCTGTTACTGGGAGCATCCTGTTTGGCTCCTCACCAATTTTTGTTAGGACACAAGTGAGAGACTCTCGGTGAGACTGTGAAAAGGCTTTACAACATATTCTGTTCAATTATGATGTACGCAAATCAATCATGTGGTTATGGTGCTATATTGTTTTCAACACAAAATACACCCAGAGCGAAACATAATAACTTGATACCTGCTGTGAATAACCTGCATATCTACTGTATATCTGATCAGTTAGGCGATAGCATGTGAGTTTGTTTATAGCCTATTCTGGTTCATTTTAAGAGTTTCTACTTGAGTAGTGGCAGTTTTGAATGAAGTATATATCCACAATAACATTATTATGGTTCATGTGGCATTCCCTCCCTGAATCATGTTTCTGATAGTGTGCTTAATGGCTTTGATATCATTTGATATCATGCTGCCACTCTTTTGTTGAAAGCTAGGTCAATATGCCGGCTGCTTTCAGTGTTGTCTTTAAAAATTGCATAAGAAACACTGACATAACTATAAACCTTATACTTAAAGTAAAATCAAGTGATAAAGAGCTATACTACTTAGGCTATAGCCTATTTGCGTTAGGCCTACATAAAAAAAACTGTTTAAGTGAATTAGCTTTAGGGGCAGTATACATAAAATACATACTTCTTAATTATTTTACTGCCAAGGGGGCCATAAAGGTGGCATAAGTAATCAATAAACATCATTCAATTACAATCACTACGTGATCTTGTTCTGCACAGTAACTGTTGCTTTCAATGTCTTCGTAAATTTGAGTACCAAGATTATCTTTGTCGACACGTTCTATATTTTTGCCAAAACTATTATTTATTTTATGTGTTACTGAGTAATGATAGAGTCAACTTATCATTAGGGGCTAAACAAAGTTTTTATAATAATAATAATTTACCTCAGTGTCAATAGCTGTTCAGTGAATGCTCGAGCAGCAATGAATGCATCGTGTCTCAATACAGGAAGTCTCGAAAGTTTTTCAGCAGAGTGGCAACTTATCCGCATCTCACGCAGTGCACAGGCTCGTCTGCCATTTGTGTGTGTAGGAGGTGGAAGATGAGCATAGACTGGTCAAGTTACGGACGATAAGATCATTGTTTGGACCGTAGCAGGAGAGAGAAAGTGGATATTAACGAACGACTGTCACACCGCCAGCTGTCGGTGAATATAAAACAGTTTTTTAGGCTATTTCTTATTGGCTTTTAGGCAGTGCCAGTGTACAGCGCAATGTGGGAACAGGAGGAATTCGCCAAACACTGGAGAAATGAGTTTCCAGACGGAGAAGTTCCTCAAATGGACTTGAAGTCGGTGGAGGACATCGAGTCCGAACTGGAGTCATGCAAAGCAAACCTCAAAAAGCTCCAGAAGGCTTTGGCAGAGGAGAAATTCAAGATGATCTACCTGCAGACCACCGTGTCTCGACAGAAGAGAGGCGACCCGGAAAGGTTTGAAGGCAAGGATGAAAACTTTAACGCCGAGACGTATTCCTTCCAAAAAACAACAGATGTAAGAAAATCTCACACAAGAAACGACGAAGTGGACAGAACCAAACCGCCTGAACCAGTGGGCGTGAAAGTCCATTCTTTAGTGCAGCCAGCGGTGTTAGGCAGCTCTTTCACCCGGGAGAGACCCAGGTTCAGTGGTAGGACAGGTAAGCCAGTCCCTATCCCTGTGGTGCCACCGAGGATCAGCAGCATCCAGAAAGAACCGCCTGTCCCGGCCCAAACCAATGACAATGACAGCGACCATGAGTACGAAGACACGGAGCTCAATGAAAATTTTGTGAGGAATAACTTATTGGCGCCAAAGAATGTATACAGGGACAACCAGAGGACGTCCAGTACGCAACGGGACGCCAGACGGCCTTACCGCCACAGCAGGGACTTGGACTCGGGCGACGACGGCAGGTTGTCCCCGTCCTTCCCGCACATCCAGCGAAGAGCATCACGGGGTTCTGGCTGCAGCACCCCGGACAGGAGGAGTGATGGATACCTGAGCTCCGACCATGACGACTCATCATCCGCAGGTGGTATGTAACAACTTTAAACCACTATACACACTGCATTTCTCTAGCAGCGACAATGGCCTGTTTCAACATGTAATCTAAATGACCAAAAAAAATTTAAAGCCCGAACAAGGGCTCAAGCAATAGCCTAACTAACTCAGAAATAAATGCACATTAACTTAATATGGGGGCCCTAGAGTAAAACTGAAGAGACTCTGAAGAGGCCTAATTTTAAATTCATGACGCTCAACAAGATTCTTTTTTACAATGGGCTAAGTGTATTATGTAAAATAATGTAGGCCTACTACAAAGAGATGTGTTTGGGGGTGCACGCCCTTTTGGGGCCCATGACAATTGCCTATGTTGATTATGATGTCAGTGCTTCTGAAGTTCTGCCCACAACTAAATACAAAATTAAACTTTAATTAGGTTTAACCATGCTTTTGTATTTAATATACTCAACCAAAATGCAAGACAAACGCTTTAATAGAATAGACTACTAACTATTCCATATCTGACCCCAATACTGTCACCCCGCACACCCCAATTTTAGGCCCATATCACGGTCAACATACAATTGCAAAACCTTAGATGTCCATAGAAAACGGTAGCAGTGGCCAAATATGTGCCTTTATACTCTGGACATCCTCATTGAATAAAAACAATCATACAACACTGTAAGATCAGGAAACTAAAGCATAAATGGTGTAGCCTACCACCAACTCACATTAAGGGAAAAATACTCTGAAAAATGTGTGATAGCATTATTTATTATCGTAGATATATTCAGCATAATTATATCGGCGGAACGCAATGCGTTCGGCGATATTATGGTTTCATGTCCGTCCGCGTCCGCGCCCGCGTCCGCGTCCGCGTCCGCGCCCGCGTCCGCAGATTGGCCGTGTGACCGCGA
>JAVQKG010217406.1:0-20559 GCA_036025885.1 Hypseleotris bucephala
ATTTCTTAACACTTCGCCTAAAATGTTTGCACTGCACTGTATAAAGTGATTTTTGTGTCCAACATTTGGCACATCATATTTTTCACTGCTCCACTGAAATGAATGAGTTTTTAAGAAGCCTTTTTCAACTTCCTAGAAAAATCTGCTTTTCAGTAGGCATACAGAAGAGCGAAATAGGCTCACTCATTCAAGTTTTTGGCAGAAACTGGTCAACAGGATATGAAACTATCTCTGTTTTTCTCTTCACATCGACCTTTCCCCTACTGCTAATGCCGCGCTGTTTGTGGTTTACCTGTTTGCTTGACTTAAGGGGCCTTTATTTCAGTTAAGTCCACAGCTTTACAGTCCATCTGGGCCTAGTAAACTTTATGTTGTAACCTGATTTGCAAATAATCAATGTCCAGCTCATTTGAGTTACTTCTTTGTACTTGGTGATAGATGTCTGGAGAAGGTTGGCCCTAATAACAAGTTACATTTACTAAGCAACTTTTTGGATAACTTGTACCTATAGTTTTTTTTTTTATTGTACTGTATTTTTATTTTTATTAGAGTAGTTATATTGTTTTGATACTTAATAATATTTTATTATAATATATAGTATAATTTTTTACTACCCTCCACCCCTCCCTGTCCTGTCCAGTCGAGTGTTAGTGGAAGGGAAGATGACCATCTGCTGCCCCAGTTGCCCAGTGACTGGACAACAGCCTTCCCTTATGGCACAGATCCACTGTCCATTGTCTGCACTGTGCACACGGGGTTTAAAAGGAGACTGATTGTGCTTTGGCCTTTTATGTTTGAGTGCTGAAGTTTCTAGAGGTCTGGTCTTTTGTGCTTGTGTCCTTAGTTGCCTGTCTGTCAAATCAAACCAATGTGGTGTATATTATGGCAGTGTGACCTGGGCCGAGTAAGAATAATATCTCAAATAATATACAATGATTTGTTAAGTACTTTCAGTAATATTTGAGTTACTTGTCCTCAGTTGTCTGAGTGCATTAAATGTCTCTGTATGTGTGTCTGCTTCAAGGAGAGCCAAGTATTGTGCAGGTCCTTCCTGTGGGAGGCTGTAGAGAACGCACCCTGGCCCAGCAGGAAGGCCCTCGCAGAGATTTCAGCTGAGTTGGCTAAAATCAGCAGCCCATGGTCGGGGTTTATTTATCGGATGAAGGCCAAGATCGCTTCAGAGAATTAGGAGAATAGGTTTCCTTTTTAGACACATGTGCACAATCACTCACAAGAGAAACAGTGCATTGTTATAAATAAGAAAGGATTCAGGCCAGTTTCAGCAATCACATATGACTCCTTTATAGTATATTGAAATGCAAGTCCAATGACATACAGTACACATATATCTTAAATATTTAGAATCGGTCTCAAAGGTTAGCAACTTCACAGGCCTTTCTTCTTCAAAATACTTTATTATAGCCTGAGCTAAATGGTTTGGTTTTAGCGAGGATGTATCTGCTTCAAAAAGTAGCCTAATATAACAGCTTGATAATCGCTTGATTAATGGATATAGTTCTAACCTAACTAACGCTTAACTCATATGACCTAATGTAGGCTGATGTCATCATGAGCTGGATGTGACATAGTCCTGGACGTTTGCAGAGCTTAACTTTGTGGTTTTGTTTATATACAGTACAGTGAGCAAAGGTACAGAGACACTTCAAGCCCATTTATATACAAGTCACAGCATGTAACATATTACATTACACTGGAGTCAATTAATACGATAATACACTAAGCTCTCTGCAAACATCGATCTGTATAATCCCTTTACAAGTAATGTTTTAATTTACTGTTGCATATGTAGACCAAGCTGGATGTCAACCACTTTTGGTGTAGATCTGGATCCAGGATTTTTATGGCAACTTGCTCACTGTGACATTAGTCTATTTCCTAGTTTCTAGTTAAAAATATCATAACATCATTGAGTGTCTGGGATTAGCATGTTAGCTGCCCATAACCACTGGTGAAAAGATGGAAATCTACTATAAAAACCATAGCTATAAAAAAGTGGTCACATGATTTAAATGTTCTGAACACTGACATTTTGAAACTTTATTGCAATAAAATGAACAGTGTTATGTGTGAGGGTGCAATTTATATTTTGTTGTTCAACCATACCATAATAAAAGATTGAATGGTAATGTGAATGTTACGATGATCTGTTAATCTGGGAACAAAATCCTGATACAATTGAATATATATATAATCAACAACTCATAATTGTAAATGTGGTCAAATAAATGTGTGAAAACAGGAAGTCTTATAGTCTTATAGTGCTCCACACTAATAATGAAAACAGAAAGTGTTACAGACTTGACTCAACTTTTGTTTGATGTTTGATATTTTCCATTTTAATTTCTTGTTAATTCCTACAGTGCAGTTTCACAGTATGTTTTGGTTTATATATTTATTCATATTTTTGGTTTATATGGAAGTGGTTAGATGAGACACAATTTGACAGTGTGGTAGTCTTATTTGACACTCAACTGTTCTGACAAAAGCCAGAAGCTATGAATATGTAACACTTGAAGTAATAGCGTTGTCAGCTGCATGCTTTGTATACCACATACCAGACACTTGTTTATTAGACAGCATTTCTAGTGAATGCTTGAATGATGCCACAAAGATTAGCTAGTTCATTATGATTACATTTTAACCCTTGTATTGCATAATGAAGAAGAACATATGTGAAGGACAATAGCAGCTGACAAATGGGGAGTAGCAGTAGATTGTGTTGCTTTGGTTCAGAGGTGTGTGTATCTATGTTTGAAATATAAATCTAGTCTGGAAAAGCTATTATCTCCTTTAGACTACAGCAGAAGGCCACCAGTGTGTTATGGCCATTCTAATCCTATAATGGGCTGAGGCTGCACCGATACTGTTCCCTTTGGTTCAAATGTTTGACAGTGGATTTGTTTCTGCTAATGTGCTGTGTGCCGTGTGGCCCATTTGTGCGGCCTGGCTCAGGTGAGTGGACACATATAGGTAATCTAGTGTACAGAGTCATCGATTCAGGCGCTGTACAGGAAGTGGCTGGTTATTGATTATATGGGACAGTGATGTCACTCCAGGCGCTGCAGCCTGTTTACTTATCCATGATAAGGTCCACTGCTCAAATACAGTCCCACTCGCTGTCCGCTCACCCTTCATCACTCTTTCCATTTGCCATTGTGACATTAATCGACACAATGCCCTCCTTCACCTCGGCCATTAGCTGTGACATAATCACATAATCACACCAGAGCTTTAATTTTAAAACATATTTAAGAACAGTATGAGATTATACTTACCCCATGTTAAAGGATCTATATTATGCTTTTTTGCACTCACAGTCTATTTTGGATATATTTAGGTTACCATTACAATACATACAGTATTTATCTAATAAAAGCTTATTTGTGGAGCTCCCACTTGGACTCAATGAGAAATGGCAGGACACCTGTAAAGCTGTTCTTGTCTCAAGACAGGACCAAACCATTTGTGCCGGTTTGCACTTCTTCTGGGATGTAAAAATGCCTTGACCCCCTCACAGCCAAACACACATCTTCTTCAGTTACATATGTTGTTGAATGATGGTGGCATAAAGGCTTCTTTGGGTACATTTCTTGACAGTGCAGGAGCAGGCAGGCCCACTTCGTGGTTTGTCTCAATTTATCACATCACTTATAGGGTCTGTATGGTTTCAACACTGTAACCTTATTATATTATTCTTAATGAATTCATGAATAATACATGCATGTATAGGTAGGTAAACTCATAGATATATATAAAGGCTAGATAGCCTTTATATATATCTATATATATTTATATATATAAAGGCTAGATAGCCTTTATATATATCTATGGGTAAACTACTGACTATAAATTGATATTTGTGTATGTTTCTTTGTTAGCAACTAGCAACTTCAAATGTATCTGGCTTAATGTTTGTACATTTTAGATACAATTGTCTGTTTGTTGTTTAACCTATTGTACCTCTTGGTTATCATCTCAAGCATTACATCATTGCTATTATCATGTCATCTGTCATTATTTCCAAGCAACGTTTCAAACCCTCATTGATTTTTCCAACCACAAAACCAGTCCAGATGAACCACTCACCGCTTATCTTATCAACAAGCTTAATTTTCTCGCTGTAATCCATCAATGTTTGTTAGTATCAAGCTATTTATCTGCTATACTCAGAATTTATTAAGCCATGCCTGTTTTGATTTAAAAAGGCCCCCACTGGCATATTGAAAAGCGAGGAATGTGTTTGTGTTTGTCGCCTATAATGTAATCAGTGTGTAACTTTGGAAAGCTGCCATCTTGGATCTGATAGTGAAATGTTTGGAAGTTATTAAAGTCCTCGGGGAAAATGCACAGACAATTTTTGAGCGCGGCTTGGTGTGTGCCTCTTTTTGGTCTTACAGCTCTGTAATTGATTAACCACTCTACAAATATAGGCCCAACACTAACTGTGGTCACTCACACACACACGCGGGCACACACGCGCAACACACACAGACCATAGACACACTTTTGACTGAGGTTATGAGGTCCATGCTGAGTTAGTGAAAAGCCTCAAGAGCAAATTTGGTTCCAATGGTGTAGATGTGTATTCAACATAAAAATAAATGTGCTACTAAATTAAAAAATATACATACTAGGATCAGTGTATGAGTTGATTAATCAATCAGTGATGTCTGTTATTAGGGGATAAATTATATTCACTCAGCATAAGCAAAGGTGGTCTTATTTATTATGTGATATTAACCTTTCTTTTTTTATTATTATTATTTTCAAGATATAGTTTGTTACAAAATCCATTTTACATCACTTGTTTGTGTCACACTCTGACAAGACCCTACCCTTTGCTTTGCTGAGCAAGATTTTTCAATGCCCAATTTCTTTGGTTTGTAAAAAAAATAAATAAAAAGGCTTATTTTATCTGTAACACAATTTACTGTGCCCCATAGTGAAAGAATCTGAGAGTGAGTTTGTTTGCCAGTCCTGCAACTTACTGGCTGTTACAGTAGATCTAGCTCTATTCACTCATGTCTCCTAACAGGTATATTATATATTGTTTATTGTGGGAGGGAAAAAAAATCCCTAATAGCAGTTAAGTAAGTCTAATCAGTTGGCTAAAAACATCTCACATCAAATCTATTAAATGTCTGGTGACTCAGTGCATTAGTGCAGTACTTTACCTAGATGTGTTTTGAAGTCATTATTGTTTTGAACCAAAAAACCCCATTAAGTCATGTGTTTTTGTTTTTAATTAACACAACTTACAACATGCATGCACAAGCTCAATAAGTTAAATAATTCATGTTATGTTTCTACTTGTCCCACTATAAGTTGGCACCACCTCATCTTTAAGCTTAGGCTGCATTAATGAGACTTTTTCCCCTAGAACAAAGAGGACAATGCATTGGTTGTAATCGGTAAACAAGGTGAGGTCACTGCGGTTTATTTGAGGGCACATGTAAGCCGTGACTCAGACTGACCTTTGACCAGCTTGTTGATCTGCGGCAAGTGAGGGCTTCTTGGGCTTCTAGTTTTGGAAACACAAAAACCTCCTAAAACTAGTTCACAATGGCAATGAGACAATGAAGCCTTAGGGAAGAACAAACCCACACAGCTTTACATTTTACTCAGTACAATACCTGCACCAAACATGGCAATAACATGTTTATGCCATCAGCGAAAACTCAGAAGAACATAGCGTCCATGCATACATAATGGTTGGTAAATATGCATATGGACTCTAGGAAAGGATGCTAGAAGATAAACAGCAAAGATCCTGTTTTAGTGTACACAAGATGAATATAGTGTCATTCAAATGTCCCACATTCTGCTTTCTTCTGGATTATTTTAGACAGTTCAAAAAAACATTTCTAGTTTTAGAATCGTACAAAACAATATTTGAAAAATGTTTTTGGAGCTTGTGCTTTCTAGGTGCTAAAAAAGATCCCCTTGCTCGCCACACCCTGTCAACCCAATCCAGATTTGGACAGTGCATGATGCAAGACCTAATTAGCACAACAGCGACACAACAACTAGCAACATTACTGTTAGCAATACAATATTGTCAGAGTATGGGTGGAAACTGAGCTTTACAGAACCCTCATAAGTCAACCCTTGAACATGGCTGTGTTTTTTATTTGAAACAACATTATAACATGGTTAAAAGATCAGAAAGCTTAGGGCTCCTTTAAGACAAGCCTGGAAACATTGAGTCAGTGATGTAGGCCATTGGACGGAGGCTGAGGTGATTGAGTTTCCACCTAATCAAAGAGACATTTCATAACAGATTAAACATTAATGGTCCAGTGTGCAGCCGTGACGTCGCATTGAAATGAGGTTTGTTTTTGTTCTGCCATTCAGTCCCAGGCCTTCATTGCCAATTAATGAAGTAACGGGACACGAGCAAAATGGTTTTAAGAGGGAACGATTAGGCCATATCACTTCCTCGGCTCTTAAAGGTACAGCCCCGTATCACGTAGCAGCTTCTTGTCTTCACGAATCAAAATAAAGGTTACAGATTGGAGAGTGGAAAAATAGAAGGGCACAAGTGAAATGGCAGAAACTTTACAAATACAACACTTTCTAATGTTGCTGTAGGTCTAAGCAACATCAGGGTCATGTACAGGCCTAATGGGTGTAATCTTGACCGCTATGCAAAAGAAATAACATGTTAATAATATTGAAAAAAATCTATATCTTGATTTTTTTAAGTCTAACAAAGCTACAAGGAAAAAAACAAAACAGGACTAAACAAGATATAAACCAGGACTAAAATACCTACTCAAGTCTAAACCATGTCTAAACAAACAAACCCAATACAAAACCAATACTAAACCAAATTGATACAAAGTCTAAACCAGGACTAACCCAGGCCTGTATAATATCTAAACCTGGTCTGGGGGTAAGCAAGGACTAAATCAGATGTAAACCAGGTCTAAATATATAGTAGTCCTTGAAAAAAAAAAAAAACTAATTGTTTATCACTGTGTCTCAAATTACCCCATGACTAGAAAGTTTATGAGCAGAAATACGCCAACTTCTAAATTAAAAAAAGTCAAATTTAGTCTCTAAACAGTGTGGTTAGGTGGGCCAAATCTTTATCCAAAAGTGGTCCTTGGACCATTGGTTGATACTGATCAGAGTTATATTCATTTAATCACTGCTTTTGTGGCTGTCAGCTCTCACTGTGTTGTATTGTTTTAGCAGCTATTGAAAATAATATAGGCCTAGTACTTCATAAAGGCTAAAAAGTTTCTAGATTTTATTGCTGTTGATTGCTGTTTGTCTTCTTGGGGCTGTTGCCATGAACTTTGTTGTTTACAGGTATGAATGAATTAGGACATTTACTGTTTCGAAGCAGCAAACAGGTGACAGGGCATGCCTTTTTTGTGACCGTTTTAAAAGGGGCCATTAAAAATTATAGGCTAAACAACGACATTTTGGCACGGCTCCCAGTGAGATGAATCATCCTTTCTGCGCACTCAGCAAAACCAAAGCCTTGTCGGGGATAGAAAAAAAAGTGCTGTTGGCATTGAACATACACCTTGTTCGCATGCTTTCAGAAAACATAGCTATAAACTAGACCAATATAAGACTTTGGCCATTTTAAAGGGGACTTTTTATTTATTCAACTTCTGTGAGTTGACTTCTGTGAGCCATTTTCTGTGTTAAAAACATAAGCATTTTGTTTTATTTTGTTTCATTCATGCATGTTTGAGGTTATTAGCAGATTACAGATTACTTGCTTTTTATGTAGATATGGGAAGAAACTCCACCTTGCTGCCTTTGTGCTGACTGTAGTATTTTGAATATAATGTGAAAAAGCAATCTAGAAGTATCCAAGCTAACCTCAAGGCAAACTATGATCCCTTTAACTTTATTTAAAATGCTTTTCACTTGTAGATATAATAAAAAACAGGAAACCAACAGACAGCCAGGTTTGTTGTTGTCAATGGACAGAATATAATGGGTAAATGGGACAGGCGAGGCAAAGCAGGCAAAGAGTGCTTCATTGATTTGCAGTTGCTGTGTCATATCGGCTAAAGATAGCACAGGAGTGTTTGGTATTTGGTGTTTTTCTATGGAATCTTTTCTCTCAGAGCTTGTGGTGTTGTGACAGCTGCCCTTTTCCCACTTTACAATAACATCCCCGGGAACTTGCTTTTCCTCACGTGCACACTAGGGCTACCAACCATACCTTTCCTCTGCTATACATTTTTGTAAGTTTGATATAACTATTTGTTCCAGAAGAATATTTTTTTGGATCACTTTTTCATTTGACCCCTAAGTGCTTTCCTGTCCCCCAGAGTTTCACTAAAGGACGTCACTTGATTTTAGACCAACATAAATGTGTTCAGAGTACAGTTTGTATGTATATAAGATAAGATATGTTCGATTTAGACCTTGATCAGTCCATGCTTTGTTATGGTTTAGAACTTCATGTAGTTTACTCCTGGTCATGTTTCAGACCGACTTTAGACCTGGGTTAGACCTCCTAGTTTAGCCGTTTAGATTCAGTTTATACATGGTTGAGTCCTGGTTTAGACCTCGTAGTTTTGGCCTTGCCGCGGTTTAGGGATCTAAATGCATGGTTTAGTCCTGGTTTAGGCTGTGCAATGACTTGCCATATAATAAACAATGCACTGATTTATGCACACAACCAATTTCACTCCTTCCTATATAAAACTGAAACAAAATTGAAAGCATTGTACAGTGGATGTTGTAATTTGGTTATAGCTAAAACAAAGAATGTTTTTCCCTTCTTTTTTTAGCAAGGCAGAAAAACAAAAGCCTGATAGCACAAGTTTTCAGTTGCCGGGGAGGTAAGGGTTAACCCTCCGCTCCTCCAACATAAATGCACAGTGATAGATGAACAGGCTCCAAAGTAGAGTCCTGTTTGAAGAGTGGGGCGGGGGATCAGCTGCACGTTTCATTCTAAGAAAGTTTTAAACTTTTACAATAGGCAAACATTGACTCTTGTTTTAAAAGAACAACTATAGGTTCTCCTGGTTTAGACCTACTTTGGTCCTGGTGTAATCCTTGTATAGAAGACCTGGTTTAGTTCTCCTACATTATGACTCTTGTACATTTTTACAGTTTAGCATGTAAACTTGGTAAAAAAAAAAAAAAAAGTTTTTAGAAGTACAAATAACATTTCCTGTATATTTTACACAGTCTGTGGTTGTTTTTCAGAGAGAAGCTGGTCTGTGTTTTTGAGCCTCTGGGACAAATTCAACCCTGTGGTTTTGTGTTGGCTGTAAAACTAGAGAAGGGTTGTTTTGGTTAACTTCTGAGTGAAAGTCAAGAGAATTAAACATACAATTACCACAACAAGTTGGTTTGGTCAAACTGAACTACTTTTTATATAACACCAGATAACTTAGAGTAAACTTCATGCCTGTGCAAAACTTTTTTCTCTGTTTTCCTTTTCTTTTCTTTTTTTCAGAGAAACAAGAGAGGGTGAAGCTGATTGGTTCCTGAAACTGTTGTTCTAGTCTGTGATTGGCTGCAGCTTGTTGCTAGGCTTATGTCAGTGTCGGAGAAGTTTCTGCTTCCCCTACCCTGCGTTGTGATTGGTCGAGTTCGAACCGGTCTGGTGGACTTGTGCCACTTGTTGAACATCCCCATAGTTTTTGTGGTTACCTTCTTGACTTTTTGCTGCAGCCACAGATCTAAACTCTCAAATGTGCACAGTTTACATCTGGCATGGCTTCCCCTCCTTTTGGTTTTAATCTGATTAACTTTTATCATCCTCTTTATTGGTTTAAGGCTGTAGCTAATTCTCATCTACACTCGTAAAGGAAAAACAACAGCTTACTCCTTGTGCTGAGAAAGTGCTGCCATGCTCTGCTCTCAATTAAAAGGTTTACTGAACTAATTTAGACAATAAACTGTACTCAATGAACTAGCTACTTAAGTTGTGAGAAGTTGTCAGCATTGCTCTAAATTTGAGGTTCTTGTCTTAGCTTTATCGCCACACCACATTCGTATGTCCTGTTTTAGTCTTGTTTTAGTCATAGGTTATACTTATAGACCTGTTTTAGTTTAGTCCTGGTTTAGACCTTGTTAGGTCTGGTTTTGTCGCTGGTTTAGACCTGGTTTAGTCTAAGTTTTCACATATCCCTGCTTTAGTTCTGGTTTAGCATTTGTTTGTGGCCACAGCCCTAGTTAAGACCTGTGTAAAATCTGATTTACATCTTGTTTTGTTGGACTTTAGTCCTAGTTTACCCATAACAAATTTTAATTTTAATTAAAAAATTAAATAACCCCAGTTCAGACCTGGTTTAATCCAGGTTTAGACCTAGTTTCAGCTTTAGTCTTGGTGTAGTCCTGTTTGTGGCACATATTTTCTGCTTTGCTGTGATATTCTCAGCTGACTATGAAACACTCACAGCCTGTTGGTTTGGGAAGTGGCTGCAAAAGCTCACACTTTGCTCAACACAAGTGCATTTGAATAGAGTAAAGTTAATAAATTAAATGTAACTACATGCATCCCTCTTTAAGTTTAGATCAATATCACATGTAGCTACCCGTGTATCTACTTCAAACATACCTACTGTGTTTTATGGTTAATAATTGCATTGCATGGTATGTACTCTGAACATTTTGTCCTGTTTGCTAAATACATTTTAAAATTCCTGTCACATCTCAAGTACACAGACACCTAACCTTTCAGGTCCTCAGACACCAGTGGTTTTACAAAGGCACAAATCTGAACTTGTGACAGATGGTGTGTAAGGTATTTCTTTGGTGATATACAATAAGTATAGGATAGATACTGTAATTTGTTCACATACACAATACAAAAATGACTCTTGTTCAGGAATAAATACAGTATGTGTCTAAGTGACTATTTACATATGTTTTGTCTTCTACTCATATGCATTGCTCCCAGCCATTATACATTCCTATAGCTCACCCTTAAACCCCAATAATACCAACATGTCTTTATTAGAAAATGGCTTTCTCTAATTTTGGATTATCCCAATGGAATATGTTCACATGACCTCTATAAATTGGGCTCATATGAGTGGATATGAGTGATATGTGTAATGACAGTTAACTCGAGTGTATGGTCAGTGATAATAGTTTTTTTGTAAAAAATATGGTCTGTGTATGGAACATATTTTTTGCTTTGCCGTTTAGTCCTGGTTTAGATCGGACTTAGTCCTGGTTTAGTCTTTTTTAGTCCTAGTTAAATCCTGGTTTAGTCCTGTCTCTGGTTTAGTGGTGGTTTGTTTCTGGGTTTCACTTGGTGTATCTATAATTTACTTATTATATTTACTTATTATTTATCTGTAGGTTTAGTAATATTTTAGCCTGATCTGGTTTATTCCTAGTTTATATAAGTGTCTGTTTAAGTCCTGGTTTAGTCTTAGTTTAGTCCTGGTTGAGAACATCTTTTGTCTTGTTTATTTTTATTTTATTAGATAATATATACATGTCCCCATATGCGCATATATTAGTGGGCATGCGTGTCAGTCACAATAGTGTCCCCGCGGCCCGGACCCTGGCCTAAGCGCTTTTATGTGAAAAGGTTTGGTGTGTGTCGTAAGCCCTAACGCTGACCAGCCTCTTCTGTAGCTTTGCTGAGGCACATTGCTGACTCTACTAGCCCATGGGAACATGTTTACCCTGTGTCCCATCAGGAGAGGGACCAAAGAGGGGGGTGTCCCAGCACATACACAATGAAGGTGCTGAATACTGTGCTATCACCTCGCACTGCCGCTGGGTACTTGCCATTGGGGCTGCAGAACTGGCCGGACAAGCTCCTGATCAAAGTCAAGCATTTGATCAACTCACCTCCAGCTGTTTTTCAGGTTATTTTAAGGCCTTGTTGTTGCACTTAACCAACGACTTCTTTTGGGGAATTAAACTTCCTCATAGTACCATTCTTCCATTGACTGTATATTGACCATAATGGGAGCTTTTACAGGATTACATAAATAAGATGTTTTGAAACCAGACTATGAAACCTGACTCTCAGATGTGTTTGTGTGACTGTGCGGTGGTCAGTATATGATATTGTGGTGTATGCCTGTCCACAAACTAACCCACATTTGATTCATTCTGACTTCTGCAAGAAAACCCCGTTTATTTGTTGAGCTGACTACTTTGTGTAAATCTTTAACAAATTCATCTTCATAAAAACAACAAATCCCCTTTTTCTTCCTCAAGCCCTAACTTCGAGTGTGTGTTGACTTGCATGTATATGATAAACCAGCTTCTTGTGCGGGAGTGTAACATCAGTGCAGTCAGTGCAACTGAACTATGGCCCAAGAGGTGTCCACAAGGTCAAAACTAGTACTAAAACAGGTCGAAACTAGCACCAAACCAGATCTATAAGGTCTAAACTCTCTCTTAACAACGTGTAAAACCATGATTTAAAAAGGTCTATAAAACTATATCTTAATTAAATAGGACCAAACAAAGTCTAAACCAGAAACCTACACCAGGTCTAAACCTAGATCAACTTCCGTCATTTATAGCTGTGCATATGTTCCAAGTAAACTAGCCTATATGATAAACCGGTTATACCCTTCTTGTGCATGTGTTATTGCCAATACTGGGATAAACAAAGCCATAAGAGCTGCAGCCTCTCCTCTTATCTCCACTTCCCCTGCCTTTTTAAAGTAGCCCAGGCCTGATTGGTGGAAGCCTGACATTATGTGCGGTGTGATAGGCTGCGGCTGCAAACCACTAACTGAAAGAAAGAAAGGCTGTTTTTGTTGCACACTCCTGCTGTGTCCATGGTGTTGCTTACTTGATGCTGATCTTTCTACCTCTGCTAAGATCTCTTGTTTGGCACATCTAAGTGTTAGGTTAGCCAGTACAGCTTTAAGATACAAAATCAAGGGCTTTTTGATTTTTTTTCATTGGCTAGTTTCACTCAATGCATTTAGTATGGGTATAAAGACATGCAGTGCACCACAGCTTTAGGTGAAAAATAAACTGCCCATTATAAACTTGATTGCCAATATTAACCTATCTAGATGATTAATTTGGGCCATGATTAAAGTGATTAGAAAGACAATCGCCCTGCAATCACTTTGATTGATTATTCTGCGTATGGCGGTCCAGTGCATGACAGTAAATTCAATCAAGATCAATGGCAGCGGGGAACAAAAGAAGCGAGCAGAAGTGATGATGTTTTCTTTAAGGGGGATTGTTCTTCTGCTCACGTTTAGGACCCCCCCCAACCCCCCTCCTCTTTCTCTCTTCCTCTCTTCCTCTCTTCCTCATGGGTCGCTCCGCCCACACGTGCCCCTCTCGCACCCCATTGGCTGCTCTGAGGCTGTTTTCGCGTTCCCATTGGCCGCTCCCACACGTCAATCAAACAAGCCCCGTCTTAAAGTGAATGTATGCGCTGAGGGGACGGTATTCTGCTGTAGGGGCTGCAACAGCTGACTACCGAGCACTTTACCCAGTGCCTCTAGGAACAAAGACGCGGAGGAAACAGCCATTCACATTAGGTTTTTTAATTTTTCTGAAACTGAAACTATTTAAACACGGCGAAAACACGATATGAGGCACGCTGTGGTACCGACAGAAACCATCAGGAATAATTCATTCGCAGTGACAAACCTCCTAAAGATATGTTCCCATTGTGAACGGCTTAGCAAAAAGGTAAGAGACAGAAAAACTTACTATAGCTTTATAACGCTTTATTGACACCGTGGTGCATGTGTGTCATTGTATCTTTGCGCTTTTCTTTCTAAATGTTTCATTTCTAGTATTTTTTATTGTTGCCCGTTTTCTTGTGAGGAAACAAAGTGCAGCGCAGTCTTTGTCCAGAGCTTGTTTACCACTGACAGCACTCTAGGTGGCTGCATCCTGCCTTTTATTTCTTGTCAGTTTAATATAAATGCAGGGTTATGTGAGATTTATATTGTACAATGTTATGACAGAGGAATCTATTGTGAATAACGCTGTTTTTGGTTGTCATTCATTCATCCCATCTGCTTCACTGTGTAGCCCACTGCGGGGCAGAGCGTCACTGTCAGTGGGACATGTCTAGGCAAAGCTGCGGAAACTTGCAGGGGCTAACAGCACAATGTATCGGGCTCTTTTGTGTTTAATACTGCATTAGGGCAAATTGATGTGTTGTGCTTTTGACTGACAATCAACTTTCAATCAATATATTTATTTTTTCTGCATTAATTGGCTACTGCATTATTACTATTGAGACAGAAATCCAAAAGGCTTTAGAAAAAGATTACTTCCTCTTTTATTTTAATTTTAAAGTGGTAAGATCTGTAGCCTATTTGTTTGCAAATGTAGTTCAAACTAGAGGACAAAGGGCCAAAGCAGGCCCACAGAAGAAGCAGTAGAGCAGTGGTGTGGTATTTAAAGGGCTTTTTTCTTGTGCTTCTTGCAGGACTTGGGAGTAAGGATCCCAAGACCCCTTGGCAACGGACCAAGCAGATTTATCCCAGAAATAGAGGTATGGGGCACTTAGTTATTTCACTGTATTTATGAGTTTGTCCTTTTCTTTGTCAGTAAATTAATTTTGTGGCTTTACTCTGATTGTCAGATCCTCCAAGTCAGTAAAGTGGACGGCCGGACACATTCAATATTTGAGGATGCGTTCGCAGCCCTCGGTCGCCTTGATAACATTTCCCTCGTGATGGGCTTCCACCCTCAGTATCTGGAGAGCTTTCTCCGGACGCAGCACTACCTGCTGCAGATGGATGGGCCCCTGCCTTTGCACTACCGACACTACATCGGCATCATGGTACGGGACCTACCTCACAGAGTTTTAATAATCTTGTAGAAGGCTTGTGGTGATTAACTTTATTTTGGTCTTCAGGCTGCAGCTAGACATCAGTGCTCCTACCTGGTCAACCTGCACGTCAACGACTTCCTTCAGGTCGGGGGAGACGCTAAGTGGCTGAATGGACTGGACGAAGCCCCAAAGAAACTGCAGCAGCTTGGAGAACTCAACAAGATTCTGGCCCACCGACCCTGGCTTCTCACCAAGGAACACATGGAGGTACGAGGGCACATATGGAGACATTAAAGACTTATGCAACAATGAGATCATGGGCGGCGACCGATGTACATCTACAGCCGTGCAACATATGTTTGCATTATTTAAAGGAAAACCTGCAGAACAACCCCGTGCCCGTGGTAAACACTGTACTTTTGTGGTTTATTACAGCACCTTTTGAAGGCAGAGGAGAACAGCTGGTCCCTGGCAGAAGTCATTCATGCCGTAGTGCTCCTCACTCACTATCACTCACTCGCTTCATTCACGTTCGGCTGCGGCATCACACCAGAGCTGCACTGTGACGGAGGACACACCTTCAGACCGCCCTCTCTCAGCCAGTTCTGCGTGTGCGACATCGCCAACGGCAACGGTCACG
The DNA here is from genome assembly GCA_036025885.1 of Hypseleotris bucephala. Lineage (NCBI taxonomy): Eukaryota > Metazoa > Chordata > Actinopteri > Gobiiformes > Eleotridae > Hypseleotris > Hypseleotris bucephala. Next base: position 15,381 of record JAVQKG010217406.1, read on the forward strand.
CCAATCACCATGATGACCAGGGCAACCAGGTAACCTTTAGTCAATGACTTTTTTATGTAATGCATATTTATGTGTGTGTGTTTTCTTTTCATTTTCTTTTCTATTGTTTTTCCAACTTTTTCGAGATTTTTAACATAATAAAACACAAAATAATGAACTACATAGAAATAATAATGTGACAAGCTAAACAATACAGTACAACTGACAAACCGTTATAATCAAGTAGAAATAAAAACACTGTTTTATATGGATGGCCAGTGGTGGATTTAGTGATTTGGGGGCATTTTATCTTAAGGGTCACCACTTAGACCGAAAACCATGTCAAAGTGTGTATTTTCTAGTGCTCAACAAATGTTTCAAATATTGTAACTTGATTTTTTTGTGTAGGACCTGAACGGGGAAGTGGAGGTGCTAATGGAGCGGATGAAGCAGTTGCAGGAGTGCGATGAGGAGGCGACTCAGGAGGAGATGGCCACTCGTTTTGAGCGTGAGAAGACCGAGAGCATGTTGGTCGTCACCGCGGAGGACGAGGAGTGTGTCCCATCCCGAGACATCTCCCGACACTTTGAGGACCCCAGCTACGGCTACAAGGACTTCTCCAGACGAGGGGAACACGTGCCCACCTTCAGAGTCCAGGTAATGATCACTTAGATACTCTAATAAGGCTGCATGCTATTAGTAAAACATGTATTAACTGTTGGATATTGGACTTGCTGGTCAATAGTGGGGCTAAATCAAAATTTTCTTGGACTAAACCAGAAATAGGTCAGGTCAAAATTTGGTTCTGCATTAATTAGGACAGATTGAGAGTATTGGGCAGTGTAAAATTCTTTCCTTTTGTTAATATTTTGATGATAACAATACAAATTTGCTACAATATATATTGTACAGCTCTAATCACAGTTATTTTTCCTTGTGCCATTCAGGACTACAGCTGGGAGGACCACGGCTACTCTCTGGTGAATCGTCTATATCCTGATGTTGGTCAGATGCTGGATGAGAAGTTTCAGCTCGCCTACAACCTGACCTACCACACCATGGCCATGCACAAAGACGTGGACACCAGCATGCTGCGCCGCGCCATCTGGAACTACATCCACTGCATGTTTGGCATCAGGTCAGTAGGCTTTGATATAAAATAGTTAGTAGTGTCTATGAAGCAGTGTATCTTACACTATTGCATGTGCTTCTCAGATATGACGACTATGATTATGGGGAGATAAACCAACTTCTGGACCGCAGCTTTAAGATCTACATCAAGACCATGGTGTGTAGCCCTGAGAAGACCACCAAACGAATGTATGAGAGTTTTTGGAGGCAGTTCCAGCACTCCGAGAAGGTAAATCAGTCACTTTATGTTCCGTAAACAATGTTATAAATAATATAAAAATATGTGAACATTGTATTTACACACATTTTTTTCTGTGTGTCCTCTGCAGGTCCATGTTAATCTGCTTCTTATGGAAGCGCGAATGCAAGCTGAACTGTTATACGCTCTGAGAGCGATCACCCGCTACATGACATGAAGTGCTTTTGGCGTTTTTATCGTATTGTCTTTTTACTGTCAAAGTTGTTGTTCATATGGGAACTTCAAGAAGAAAAAAAAAAAGAAAATCATATTGGGGTGAAATCCAACAAAAAAGAGAGTGAGGCGCCCTAAGTTGTGACGATGCTTGTCCCGGTGTTGGATGTTGTTGAAAAGAAGAACAAAAAAGATTAATCTCAAAAAGGACTCACAGACCCAGTTTGTGTTGCCTGCAGTGCCAAATATGACCAACAGAGGGCGGCCTGGGGCAGCCTCCTCCACTGGGGAGAATGTGCCAGGTCAAAGCACTGACACCGGACGCATCCAGAAAGACATTTCAGTATTTCAACATGTAACACACTGGGTGCCAACCCCCTCTGTGTCTGACAGAGCTACGGCCCACAGAAAATCTGTAAACTGTGCAGCCACAAACAGCTTGCACTTTGATTCTGTGTTCACTGTTTTATGTTTAGTTTCTTTAATATCTTTTTATTTCATTTTGTATTAAGACATGAGGATGTTGTTGATGTGGTTGCTGTTAGCAGTAACTAAGACTGTGTTACCGTGTGCCTGAACTATCAGCACAGAGTGCATACGTGCTGATGCTGCTGCTCCCATGTTGTATTCACCAGGGTCATATTGACCTAAATCACCCCCCTCCCAAAACCCTTTACCCCATTATACCCCTATCCATTCAGAGTCTATTGCATTACCCCCATCTCCTTGACCCTGATCCAAATCTCAAATGTCAATGTAAGCTAATCTGAGAGTGAGGAGAACTCACAGAACACTGTTGAGCCCTGAGTGTGTGACTGACGTGCGGATGAATGTGTGCATTTCACAGAAATGATGGTGAGAGAGTATGTCTTCAAATTTCATGTGTCAAAAAAGCGAGGCACTTTGAAGGAAAACTTCTTGCTTCTGCTGTAGCTGTTATTGTGACATAACTGTATATCATTTGTTAATGATGATGTTGTTTTTCTGGTAATGGGAAAAAGAAAAAGCCTAATCAAAAATGAGAGTTCACCAGGTTTAGTGAGAGGGATTTGCTTCCGGTTTTCCCGAACCACACCTCTTTGTCTTCCGCTTATCCCCGCTGCCTGGTCGCCCAGACACTTTCAGAGCTTCAGATTGTGAATTTACCAGTAAATGAATACCTCTGTGTTTTCTTTAAAACATATAAAGTGCTCTTTGAAGAGCAGAGACTCTTTGGGCGGTGGGTCCTCCTTGGTGGGGGACACACCGATCCTCACATGGCCACTTGTGTTCGATATTGTCGGACTCAAAGGTTGTAGCTGTGCTTATCTCCCTGATGGGAATCTAACCAGTGCAAAAGCAGCTTTTATTTGAACCAGAGGCCTGCTCCTCTGTTATGTTTTTTGTTTACTAATCAGTACTGCATTGTTCTGAGGTGGAGAGTAGAGAGTGAGGAGGTGGGATTAAGGATGGTACCTTTGGACATGGTTTGAGAGAAAGTGGACAGGTTTTTCTGATGTCAGTTACTGACATTTTATATGAAAAATATAAAGAAAAAAACTCAAAAATAAATCATGATATTGAATTGTTGTGTATCATTTGTAGTTTTCTCTCTTGCTTCATCAAAGAGATTGTACAATGTGTTTGTGGAAAGGCCTACAAGGATCAGGAATACAGCAGCCCGAGCACAATCAGACACCATCAGCACTCTCACTTCTGTTCGCTTTTATAGGAACTAAACCGGTGCAATTATAGTCTGCATATAATTCACTAGCACTTATGCAAACAGTGACTCATAAAAATCACCTCATTTTCCAAAGTACATCAGCTGTTGGACAATAAAGGCCGTCATATCCACAGTGAACTGGACTCAGGGCAATAGTTCAGTTTGTCTTTAGTTCAGGACCTTATGTGAAATTACTGTTATAAGCTCCGAGACCATGACTCAGCAGGGTATGGTCTTAACCCTATGTTTTGGACGGTGTCTCTTTGTACTTGTCCAACATGGGACCACACATACGGGGGAAATCTCTGGTTATCTCTTCAGGGTGAGTTGGAGATTGTAATCCGTCTGTTCTTCAGGGTATTTTTCATCACAGTTACTACACAATCACCAGCACCAAAACTCAGTGTTATCACCACTGACCAAACTGCCTTTACATTTCAGTGGGCTTTTCCAATGACGATATACTAAACATATACTATTAAGCAACCTCGATATATCAGCCAGCCAACAATTTCATATCAACCCAATGACTAATTCAGAACAATGGCTAAAAAAAATTAAGTTTTAAGACATTTTTAAAAAACATTGGCTTGTCTTGTGGTTGTTTTTATGATGTGAAAATCAAGAACGGTTTTTACATTAAGTGCCGTTTATTTCTTGATTTGTTTCAATGTATTAATGATGTGATTTTTGAAAATGCTGTACTTTAGGCTATTTGGTGTAAACTTGTAAAAGCACTGCCTGGGCCCATATCTGTGTAACAATAAAAGCTTGGAGAAGCACTTTGTTTTTCTGGACTTTATTCTTTTCAACAGCTGTCAATGCCATAAGCTCTGCAAACAATAGGACATTTTTATGAGGTCATTTCCAACAAAGATATTTTGTTCTGAAGTAGTTATTCTAAGAAGACACTTTACGATAGTATGAAACAATACATTTCTTTATAAATGTGCAAACTGCTTGTATTACAATTTCCCTGTTAGTTTTAAGATACCTGTATACCTCTACCTCTAACTATAAATTACAAAATAAGTAAAAAAGATATCAGACAAAATGAAGAACAAAAAAGCAAAAATAAATTACATCACGCACATATGTTCAAAACAAATTGGCTGAAGTTCAAACCAATCTGAATGCAAAAGAAAAGAGCTTTAAGTAAGGAGGACAGTCAGGTGGCCACTATATTAGGTACAAGGTCAACTTAAAAAAGCAGCCAGTGTGTAAGTGTAATATTGAACTAAAAAAATCACAGTTGCATAATTTCTTACATTTTGTACCATAATTACATGGTATCTCCTTTAGAATATACTATACTTGTTCTTTAGCAACATTAATGTTATTTCAAGTCAGTGTTGCAGGTCAAAGGATTTCTATCAGTTTTTGAGCCACGGGGGAAAACTCTAACTCCCAGCATGCTTTGTGGTAGTCCTTCAAGTCTTCGTTTTCGATCCATTTTAGGGCCTCATCTTTGTCTGAGAAGTGAATTGGACAGCGCAACATTAGGGTTAGGCTTATCCTCTATATTAATCTATGACAGGTTGTTATGAAATGAGTTTTATAGGTGTTTTTTACATCCCTCCACTCCAAGAAGTCTACCCAGTCCCACCCCAGTTATGTAAGTGTAATAACATCATGCACCCACCCAGGTATGCAGTGAGGATCTCCAGCAGAGTGTCTGTCTGATCTCGGTCGAGTAGCAGTGTTTCAGATCCTCTGCCTCCTGCCAGGTTCCATACAGCCTGGCAGAGCTGTCCCGAGAGCTGCCAGTCGCCCTGTCCCAAGTCCCTGAGGCAGTCCACAAGTCTGTTTACAACAAGACACACATAAAATAGTCTCTTATATAAATTAGTCTTTGGGTGATTTATGATGATTATTAATACATATTTAAGGCCATTTATACAGTATTTTTAACTTCTTTAACATCTTTTTTTATAGCTAAATTTAACCAATTC
>JAVQKG010217434.1:0-16318 GCA_036025885.1 Hypseleotris bucephala
ACAACTGTAACTTGTGTTGTTTGTGTAGCAAAAAAGCTAACCTAAACCGAAGCTAATATTAGCCCTTTCGAAAAAACATTAACATAACAAACGTAGAGATGTCTTTCTGAGAATCATTGCCCATGGTTTATGTACGGAAAATGTACAACACTTACTTTTTCCCAGAAGAAACACTGCCAACACCTTTTAATTTTAACGCACTCTTCTGAACCGTGGCGTATTCAGACATGTTTTCCAGAAGCTCACAGCAGTCTTCTTCTCCTTTGTTATTATCAAGCCAGGAGGGTAAACGGTAGCGCCCCCTGTTGGACTAATTTGACAGTTTGACCTTCTTATCGTCTTTTTTTTCACTCAGTCGTAGGTATTTTTATTTTGTTTTACCTAATGATTTACTCATGGTATTTGCCTATTGGATCTCTTTCCTTCCGGTTATTTATTTATCTTGTGATGTATTTTTCCTTTTCATCATTTAATTAATCTAATTTAGTAAATCCACGTTAAATGTATGCTATACTATACAATAAAGTATTTTTAGTATTTTTGTATTTCTAGAGTGAAGAACTTTGTTTTTTAACTCCTCTCAAAATGTGTGTCCTCCTGGCCACAAGAGGGCGACGTGTTTTCACTAAACAGAGAGCAGCGCTATGGCGGAAGTAACTCTGCGAATGTCAAACAGGAGCATGGTGAACTGCAAAAATGTCAGGATTCAGATTATTTAGAACTGTTTCTTTAGTACAATTGAAAACAAGTGGATGTCCACCAACGCTTTGCAAAACAAACCCATTAAACAATGTACTGGTGTGTGGATATGCCAAGAAAGTTGGTGAGTAAAACAAAGTTATTCAGGATGTTTTTGCACTAGGCGAGTATTTTGTCAACAGTGATGAAGTAGTGAGTTTTGTCTTCTTTATTTATACATATCTGGGGGGTTGCATTTTTTATTTTCTATGTATTTTGTTTGTTGTTTATGTTGACAATAACACTGATATTTTTGTCCTCTTTAGCTGCCAAAGGAAAAGGGAAAGGTATGGTTAAAGAGGAGCTTAAAGGCCCAGAAGTGTGCAAGGACCCTGTCAGACTTACCTCCTATGCAGTTGGCGCAAACATTTTCAAGCAAGGAGAAGACCCAAAACTAAAGCCTACTGAGGAATATCCAGAGTGGTAAGATTGCACTGAAAGCATAGTCATCTATCTTACTTGAGAATCTAAACTTTGAATTATGCTCTCATAGTTGTCTGAGTGTTCTTAACAGTATGTTTGTTAACAAATATTTAATAGGCAATACTAACTAAAATTAAATAAGCTGTGTGATCTTGCCCAGGAGCTATATGTTAAATTAATTTAGGACAAAAACAGGCTAATAGACATGACACCTAGATTAAATTGTTTTTTCAATTTCTTTTACTTTCAGGTTATTTCAGCTGAACCTCGGAACAGCCAAGAAATTGCACGAGCTGGATACTGACAGCTGGGAATACTGGAAACGGTTGAGGAAAGAAAATATTTGGCGTTTTAATAGACTTCATAAAGGGAAAAAGTTCTAGTACTTGGACCTGGAGCAGTTTGACAGACAACATATAGCCTTTTACATTGGTGTCTATGTAAATTAATCAGTATGGTGTTACTATGTATTAAGCCCATTTCTTAATATGTTTGTTTAGTGGGAATAAAACTATGTATTTGAAATATACTTGTACTTTTAACAGTTACAGTTGCAACGCAACATTAAAGTTCCCACACGCTTCGCCTACACTGTACCATATTGATATTATGAGGCAATTCTATATATTATTGGAATTTGTGGAATGACTAAATGGCCAGGCTTAATTTAATTTCTCCTTTTTCTTTTTTTAGTTAGAGCTTTTAAACAATTGTGGCCAGCAACAAAAGAAAATTGGTTCACAAGAAAATAAATAAATAAAGTGTCTAAAGTTGTTTAAAGGTCTTTCGAGCATAATCAAACGTTTTCTAATATTTCTGATGCTGTGGTTGATAGAGAATGAGTAGGTGTCACTGTCAATGACAGCTTTCATTGACCAACCCAAACGAGGGTGTCCAAAATGAGGAACAGAAATCAGATGCGACTAATGCAAATGAAACAAAAACGAAATGGAAGACTGATGGACTGTAAGACGACGGCACGTGTCATTATTTAAAGAAGAACCTTTATAATTTTAGTTTAATCTTATTTTTGATTTTAAAACGTCTTGGTAAGTTTATTCTTCTACATTGTGCTGTTACCATTGGACAGCAGCGGAGCTAAAGCGCAGTGCGTTCCCACATTAACACGGCACATTGACTGTTGATGTATGGCACAGTTTTTAAGTTCTTTTATGACCAGTGTGTAATTTGAAATGCTTTGTGCCTATTGTCAAATACCTGTCCATGATAGTTTCCGACTGTAATGTTCTCGTAAACCCGGAAAACCCTTTTGTGGCGCAGGTGAATTCAGGATGCAAACCTCCGCACTTTTTCACAGCCAAAGTAAACTTTAAGTTATAATATTGTGGTTTTAATCATTTAAAATTAGGCACATGTTTTTATTTCTTTCACACAAACAAGAAGCTGGTTAACACAAAGATGGATCAGTGGACAGCTACTATTGGTACTCTGCGAGAGGACGCCCTGAGAAGGCTTTCACAGATGTTGGATAACTCCACCTGCGGATGGAGACAGCTTGCCAACGTGATGTCAGAAGACCCGAAATTCCGCAGCAGGTGAGCGACTGAACGCACCATATGTGAAAGCAGGCTCCACTGTACTTAACTAAAAACCCAACACCTACACACAGTTCTTCTAATTACAAAATTATTGCTTTGTAACATTGTTTATTGTTACATGGCTTAATGGCTTAATTTTCTAAAGCATCTGTTCTCTCTGTCATGTAATTTTTTAATAGTGGGAAAGCATTCAATTTCATCACAACTATCAAGCTTGCCCTTTGCTGCCAACCATTTCTTAACCACTTTTTGTTACAGTGTATAAGTCAGAGTGGACCTTTATCTTAACTGCATTGCTTGGAAACATATCTTCATACTTATATAAAGATGATGATAAATTTCTCTACAGTGAGGGTGAGATGACCTGCTACTCACTACAGGTGCTGAGTGCAACAGGAAGTCCAGGCCAAACCCTCCTAGCTCGCCTAGCTGACCAGTCATGCTCCCTAAACTTTCTACTCTACAGCCTGAAGAAAATTAACCACCTAGAAGCCGTGCAGTATCTGACCACCATAGGTAAAACTAATATATAAAATTCCTCCATGCATCTGTCATAATTAAACGTGACAATATACATCAACTTCTTATTTAAGTGAGTTATCAATTGTTATTTGGGGCAGTTTCTGAGTTGATCCAAATCCAGGTACAGCCACAGTCACAACAGGCCCAAGCCGGGAGAAAAGTGGTGGTGTCATGTAAGGCAGCTGGTCCCCCTGGTCTCTGTTACCAGTGGTTTAAAGGCAAAGAAGAGGTTAGTACTGTGCGTGATAATAAGAGTTACAGACAACTCTTTTTCTACCACAAACACATGTTATCTACAGATTTCGAATGGGACTTCACCAGAGCTAGTAGTCTCTTCCTTTAATACTAGCGACCAAGGACATTATATATGTAGAGTCAACCATGGAGATATCTGCATTTTCTCTCAGTGGGCGCATCTTCACCTGGTCAGCTGTAGTCCAGGTACATTTTTTATTGACCTTGTTTGACATTTTTTATAAAGGGTCCCTATGTAAAATATTTCAAGTCAAAATCAACCCTTCTTCCAGGCTGCACCAGTAGCCTGTTTCAAGGATCAGTGAGTGGGCTCAGTATCATCCAGCAGCCTCAGTCACAAGCATTATCTGAAGGTGACACTCTTTTTCTGGAATGCAGGGCAATGGCCAACCCTCCTGCTAAGTATGAGTGGTATCACAATTCAGAGCCAATGCCACAACACAAGATGCATTCACTCAAGGTCAGGAAATGATACATTTCTGCTGATATTATACAGATGCAGGAGTTAAAAGATGTCATTGACTTGAATGTAGAGATAAACACATACAATACACTTGCAATAGTCTAAGTTTATGATATTGCCTGCAGATCCCAGGTGTGACCACAGCTCAGAGAGGGAAGTACATATGCAAGGCTTTTAACTTATACCATGAGGCTTGGAGTGAGCCGGCTGCAGTGACCATTGGTGAGGCCCTAAACTTATTTTACTTTACGTATTTAAGCTTACTTACTTATTTGTGGGTTTAAGCAGGTTCAAGCTTCCACTAATGTTATTTTTTATTTTTCATTTATTAATTTAGGTCCAGTTTCTATCACTGATGCATCCTGGGTTGAAGTTGATGCACGCAGCCCTGGTAATGTCTGTTGAGACAGAGGAATCAAACTAGTTCCTCTGTACACTCCCATCATTGCACATTGCTGTGTTCATCTATAATAAAACAACTAAACAAACCAATGTCAAATAGAGGTTAATCAGTACAAGCAAATCTTTTGTTTCTGATTTCAACAGGTTTGCAAGAAACAAACAGATCCAGTGAGTGGGAAACAAATCCAGCCCAGCAACTGTCTGTAAAACTATTTTATGGTGAGAATTGTGCCAACAATATCCCGCATTTATGGTCAAATATTTGAAATGGCACTTTTTATCTCAAAGCTACAGATAAAGTTGCTCTCTTGATTGGAAACATGAACTACAGGTACCACACTGAGCTGTGTGCACCTATTGCTGATGTCCACGAGCTGACAAACCTCTTACGTCAAATGGACTTTAAGGTGGTTTCATTGCTTGACCTTAACTGGCAGGAGATGCACAGTGCAGTGACAGAATTCCTCATGTTGCTTGATAAAGGAGTCTATGGTTAGTCCTATCATAAAAAGTGACTTTCAGTGTCACTGAATCAATTTTTGTGATATTTTTTTTAATGATTTCAGGCCTATTGTACTTTGCTGGTCATGGTTATGAAAACTATGGAAACAGTTTTATGGTTCCCATTGATGCACCTGCTTCATACACATCAGAACACTGTTTGTGTGTTCAGAATATTCTGACAAGGATGCAGGAGAGACAGACTGGACTCAATGTATTTCTGCTGGACATGTGCCGTAAACGGTATCACCTTTTCAGTTTTCATCTTTCTCGATTCTCTCAGTCATTACCACTTTTTTTCTAATTAGAAACCCCAATGATGATGTCCTGGTACAACCAGGTCTACTGAAAGTGACGGCAAATATAGTGTTTGGATATGCTACGTAAGTTTTGTATGTATGTATTTTTTGTAAAACCTGTTTTTTCATAGACTATTTATTATTTAAGATGTGTGGATGCAGAAGCATATGAAGTGAAAAAGAAGGATGTTTCTAATGGCATCTTTATCAACTTTCTCAAACGAAGAGTTTGTGAAGATGAGAAGGTGACAGTCATGTTAGACAGAGTGGCTGAGGGTATGTCACCAGTTCAGCCAATACTGCAATATCCATTTTCTATTACCATATTATACCACATATACAGTATATGTACGGTATATATATACCATTTGCATCATAATTATTGTTACAATATAACCGCATTGTAGACATGGGCCGGTGCAGGTTAACTCACGGCAGACAAGCCCTTGAGCTACGCAGTAATCTGTGTGAACGGCGCTGCCTCACTGACTCAATACAGACTGCTGAATGTTCTGCATCTTATTCTGCTCGCAACCTGCAGTGGACGGTTGCTCATGGTAATCTTATCCTAAATATTGTCAAACAATGTTTGATTGTTTGAAATTAAATATGTCAGTGTATTTTATAGTTCTTCCTAAAAGTCAAATGCTGCAATTTGAGTGTGGAGTAGCAGTTCAGCTTGGGTTCGCAGCAGAGTTCTCTAATGTTATGGTTATCTACACTCGGATACTTGAAAAGCCTGCAGATATCATTTCCTGCTCTGCTCAGCTTACTGATTTTCCTGAGGTGGGCTGTGGCAGAATACATTTTTCTGAATTCAAAATTTACATTTTCATTTCATTTCATTCATCACAGAAAAAAAAGTAACTATTTATGCAATTTTCAGGATGTTGAGATTGATTTGAAGAAGAGCAATCAGGAGACTCTGCTTGAAGCAGGAAGTTTGTTATTAATTAAAGAAACTCTTCCTGCCGAGGCCCAGAGTCGTTACACTCGTCTTTGTGGTCTGCAAAGACTCAAAGTAAGCTGTTTTTAAATAGTAGGGTCTAATAAATGAGTATGAATTAAATTTTGATGGTAACACAGATCTTCCATGTCATTGCAGAAGGAGCTTGTTTTTACAGTGTGTCTTCATTACATATATACTAACTTGGATGAGGAAGTGCAAGAAAGGAAGTCTGTAACAGCAGGCAAACCTCTGGTCTCCAAACTCAACCTTTATGAACCTAGATCTTCTCAGCACTCTGCACAATTGTCTTGTAGCTACGATTCTTTAAACGTTTCTGAGTGCTCCATCGATGCCTCTGCCTGGTCTTCACACCAACAACCTGAGGCAACTGAAGCTGTGACATTTCCCACAGCCAATATACCCCAGGAGTGTGATGACTTGTATGATGCCCCACAATCTCTTGTTGCAGATTAGAAACTGATTTAGTAAAAAAATCTATTTGTAATTTTTTGTACTGAAAGAACAATCAAGTGTGTGGTTTACAAAGTCTTATGTATTCAATTAAAGTATTGTGTACAATGAGTGAAATTACAGCTTTTGTTTTTTATCTGTCAGGACTGGACAACGTTAAAAGTTTATGTGTTGGAGTCATCCATGGTATGGCCTTTTTTATGAGCCTGGTTATTTTGCGCATGCGCAGTTCCATTACATAGCGTCCATTTTGCTGATACTGAGGCTAGCACATTGGTGTATTAGTAGGCTAGCAACGGTTTTCTGGAGTTGCAGCCGAACACTTAATGCAAGAACAGTTTTCTTTAAGTTAAAAATTAAAGCAGAGATTGTAGTGAATAGCAATGGCAGAACTATCTGCAGAGGCTGACGTGCCCGTGGGAGTGGAGATAAAGAAAGTATCAGATTTGAGAGTCATTGACCTCAAGGCCGAACTGAAAAAACGAAACATAGACACAACTGGAGTCAAAAGCGTCTTGTCCGAGCGTCTCAAAAAGGTTTGTTTGTCTATACAAACAATATAACCCCAATTGCTATGTGCGTATGTGGACGCGGATAAACGTAAAACAGCTTTACCTTGTTTACATTGCGGAAATAAATAATTTCAGAAGTTAGCCTAAATTTAGCTTAGCGTTAGCTAACTGTATTTAGAATTGCTGCCAACCATAACGTTTTTAATCCATTTTGTACGCGCTTAGCGCCATTGGGATATTAATAGCCAATTTGTGTAATTTGGAAATTGATTATTACTGTAATTTTATAGTTACTTAACGTGTTTAATGATTAGGCGATCGAGGAAGAAGGTGGCAATCCGGATGAAATTGCTATTACAATGGAATCAGCCCCTAAGAAAGCGCCCCTTAAAAGAGCTGCTAAAGGTAAAACACGTGTTTGTTGTGTACATGACGTTTTCCTACTATAAAACTTATCGTCCCATTGTACTTTGCAGATGCCAAGCAAGAAAACGAACCAGAGGACACTACTATTGAAGAGGATTCCCAAGATGGACACGTGAGTTGCTCTACACAATGCGGTCCAGTATTGGAATTGTGTAGTTGTGATATCAAAGTACTAAAGCATGCATCCACCAGGAGGATCTTCAGAATGAAAACATGCAGGACATGGACATCCTTGATATGAACATTTTGGACGAGACTGAGAATGACACTGGAGCAGGAGCGGACGATGAGGCTCTAGATGAGGACATAATGAATTCAGATTATGAAGGGGAAGGTGCTGAGGTGAGTGGCTAGTTCAGATGCAAGTGAAATTCTCTTTGGTTAAGGTTTGATTTTTAAATACCTCTACATGTTCCAGGAGGAGGCCAGAGGTGATAAAGATGACAATGTAGCTTCCCCATCGGTCCAGGTGGTAGGTTAACTAACTACCGTGGTAGTATTGCATCTTAAAAATATTGGCATTTTGGTTTTATGGTTTGTAACTATGAACTCTTCTGCCGGTTTCAGGCTCAGGATCCAGAGGCTAATGATGTAAACAAAGATGCAGGTAATGTAAACAGGGTTAGACAGGGTAGGTGATGTACTTTTATTATGTTTCTAGTATGAGAGACTGGAAATCCCATAAAATTGCTGTCTTTGTGCACAAATTTCTTTATAACCTTTAAAAGGATTAAATAATAACTAAAATTATTTTTACTAGTCAAACTCGGTGGATTACAATTTAATGCACATTGTCAGAAATTATTTGGGGGTAGGTAGGAAGGACTGAGGTGTTGCTGAATTTTATTGAAGACAAAGAAGATCTTTGAAGATTTGCCTGGTTTGAAGCTTTTTATTGCCATGGACTGAAAGCAGCAAATACACTGCTGGACTCACGTTTATGTATGGACATTGAAATGGACATTGGAAACCTGAGCTTGGCTGAAGACTGACTGAAGATGTTCTCCTGTTCTTGTGGCTTTCTTTAAAGCTGAACTCTTTGTCCAGTTTGGTTCAGGTCAATACTGTAGCTTGCTTGAACATGTTATACCCAGTTGTTGAGTTATGCCCCCTACCTTTTCCAGTCTCTCATTAGGGTCTCCTTTTGTGGTCATGCAGCTCCTAATCCAGGCCTTGCCAGTTCCTTCGTTAAACATTGATGTGTTTCAGAAGTAATTAAACTCTGTGCCATTCTGTTCCTGTTAAATCCGTAGAAAATGACAAAGTAGCCGGGTCTTGTATATCTGAGCCGATTAAGGAAGATGACCAGCGGAGCCATGAGACGAGCCCTGAAGACGAGCAAGCTGCCACCACCACCGGGGAGGAAGAAGAGTCCATAACTGCTGCCCATGGAGATGTCCAAACTGACGAGGTTATGGAGCTCAACGCCAAAGACATAAGGGACAATGGGGACAATCTCGGTATATCAGAAGAGACTTTAGACTCTGAAAGCAAAAGCTTGCAGGCTGTTAGTGTAAATGAGCAGGGCTGCGAGGGGGAAACAGTTGATTCAGAAAGTGGGTCTAAGAAGGGTGAGGAGGATGAGAAGATGGAGGGGAACTCTGCTGCGGATTCAGCCTCGACAGCGAAAGAGTCCTCTTCTGTAGAGGGTGATCAGGCTAAAAGGTTTGTTGCTTTCTGTCTACTTGAAACCAAAATGGCTATCTCTGTTGCATTGGCTCCTTTGTGATAAGATTTGGAATCTCTTTTCAAGGTAAAACTCTTTGCATTTGTCATTTGTTTGTCATTTCCAGTAACATTGTCATTAACTGTAAGTTCAGTCTTGTACTTTTTACAATACTGTAAATGATTGCAGAGAAACAAGGCATCTCACTCGTGTAACTTACATATTGTTATTTTTGTTTGTATTTTTTCTAGTTCTGATGAAAAAGATACAACAGCATCATCTACAGATGAAAAGGGTATGCGTGGAAATGTCTGGCATTATAGGCAGCACCATGGACATTTTCTGAGTCAATGTTGATTTCTGTCTTAGATACGAGTGGGGCTGCTGCAAGCAGGAATCTGTGGGTCAGTGGTCTTTCATCATCTACCAGAGCGACTGATCTGAAGACTCTCTTCAGCAAATATGGAAAGGTTAGTTGTTCAGGTAAAACCTTCAAATCAGGTAGATTTGCTGTGTTTGTATTGTATGTTTGTATCTGTTTGTTGCAGGTTGTTGGTGCAAAAGTAGTGACTAATGCTAAAAGCCCTGGAGCTCGTTGCTATGGTTTTGTCACCATGGCCTCTACAGAGGAGGCTACCAAGTGCATTAGCCACCTTCACCGAACGGAGCTTCATGGCCGTATGATCTCTGTAGAAAGAGTAAGAAACAGGAACACATCGGTTCAATAAAAACAAATAAACATTTATTTTTCATTATCCTAATATCTTTCCTGTTTTTTGAATACTGTAGGCTAAAAATGAGCCTGCTGGCAAAAAGCCTGCAGACAAAAATGATGGCAGAAAATCTGGGGCTGACAGAAGACACTCCACTGATTCTAAGTATGACTTTATATCAAAGAATGGAAAGTTTGAAATCAATTATTGTCACTGTGTCAATAGTAAAAAGATATTCTAGTGGTATGGAGCATTACTTAACTTACTAACTAAAGTATCTAATATGTAGGTCTGATGGAAAAGATGAAAAGTTGGATGGAGAAGGAAAAGATGGCAAAGGTGAGAAATGTGTTATCTCAATCTTAAGGAATGTGTATACATTTATAATGTCCTGAAAATTAAAATGTAAAATCCTTAAAATTTTTATGTCTGCCTAGGACCAAATGAGCGAACTGTGGTGATGGACAAGTCAAAGGGAGAGCCTGTGATCAGTGTCAAAGCCAAAAGCAAAGATCGAGTAAGTAATGAGTCTTTCCACTGCTTATCTACTTTATTTTTACTAACAGCCTGAAATACTTTATTCAGAGCTCAAAGAGCCGTGACCGCAGTACGTCCAGCAAAGAGAAGAAAGACATTCTGTCTTTTGACCAGATCATGGAGCACAGAGAGCGGGAAAGACAGCGTCAACGTGAGAGAGAGATCAGAGAGGTGGAGCGACGCAGACACACGTGAGAATGTTTTGTCATTAGTAGGAAAAAATACACTAGAAAAAAAATAATTATAAAGAAATTTTTGTACTTCAGCGATCGGGACCGTGATAATAGGCCGGACCGTGAGCGTGACAGAATCCGTATGTTCCGGGAGAGGGAGGAGAGGAACAATCTGATGAGGAAGAGGCAATGGCTGGAGGTACCTCGCTGTACGCTTTAAAATAAATGGTTACCAAAATATATGAAACAAGAATGAATAATTTCTGTTATGTTAGGTTGAGAAACAGAGGCTTGAATCTGATCGTATGGAGCACCAGTTTCTTGAGCGTGAAATGATGCGTATAGAGTATGAAAGGCGGCGGGAGCAGGAGAGGATTCTGAGGGAACGTGAAGAGCTGCGACGACAGCAAGAGCTGTTGCGTTATGAACAGGACCGCAGGCCAGTAAAGAGACCTTATGACGTGGACCACAGGTAACATTTTGGATTGACAGTTGAAATGGGTTTAAACCGTGCTGTGCCTACAAAAACGATAGCTGATGTTAAATACAACTTCATATTGCTTTCTAGGAAAGATGACTGGCCCGATAAGCGCATGGCTATGGATGACCGTTATGGCCGTTCAGATTTTGGTCGTCAGGATCGTTACCATGATTTTGACCAAAGGGATCGAAGCCGTTACCAAGACGACATAGACAGGCGGGACCACAGTCGTGGTGGAGATCGAGATGGACAGGTACATAGGTTTTAAAGATTCATACAACATTGGACATATTGGTAAACATGCTCTTGAATAAACCACCGCCACTATATTTCCACAAAAAATATACTATTTTCAAATTTTTTTTTTTTTTGCAGCATTTCTCTGACAGACATGGAAGAGATGGGCGAGACTCTTGGAGTGGAGGCTATGACAAGCGCATGAACAGGTTAATAACTCATTCGACAAAATAAACTTAGAAGAGACTTAAAAAAATAAAATAAAAATTTAATTTTTACTTGTTTCTCAGGGATGGTGGTCGAGACTGGGATTCCCGAAAAATGGATGGAGACAGATCATGGCAAAGTATGAATATGTTTTTTCTGAATGTGCTCTAAAAAAAATTAAGCACCGTTTATTGTTGATTTTTCAGGTAGAGACGGAGCTGTTCCTGGTCAAAGTCACGTGGGACGAGGAGGAAGGTATACAACAAATGACTTTGCTTTTGTAGTTGAAGATAGCTTTTAGTTTCATCCCTGTAATTCTTTTTTCTGTCTCCACCAGAGGAGGCTACGTGAACTCGGGGTCCTCCCAGTCTCTGTCTAATGCTCTGAACAGACAGAACCAGCTGCAGGGCGGTGGGATGCAGGGTGGAGCCTTTGGTCGTCGCTACTGACCTGAAGAAGAAGAAAGCTTGGACTGTCATGGTCCTTGTGTGTGTGTGACCATCTTGGTTTTTGTACAGTTTTTTAGGACGAACACGGTTCATCTCTTGTTTCTCTTTACTGATTTTGTTTTGATGAATACGCTGTACTCATTCAGTTTTAAACAATACAGACCTTACATGTGTCAGAGTGTGTTGTATACAAGTCACTTAGGTACACAATTTATACATGTGGGTATATTGATTTCTGGACGTCACGCTGAAGAACTACAGATTTGCCATTTCTAGTGAGTATTGAAGTAATTTTTTTCTCCATTGATTTTCTGTTGATGTCAGTAAAGCAGGTTGGAATGGATGTGTATTTGTTTCAAGCTACTTGATTTTAAACAGGAATTTGCCACTAGAAACTTTTAAATTATGAAGCGTCTTGTCAAATTGTTAACATTATTATTTCTGTGACATTTGGATGAATGAATGTTCCTCGCTTTACTGACTAAAGCCCTAATAAAGTCTACATCTTACGGCTAGAGTTGATTGTCTTTGTGTTTCGACATAAGATGCTTTCTCCACATGAAACTAGTCAAAAAGTAAAAGAAATGGCGTAAGAAGCCAACTGTCTGACCCGTGTCTGTAAGCATTGACCCTCTGTACTGATGCAAGTTGTCAGTGTCACTAATAAGATAAAGCAAGAAACCACATCAGTAATGTGTAGTAATCCATGGCTCAAGACTTACTTCAGACCACTAGAGGGTGTTATACAATCACCTAAATCGTAAATGACTTCAGGTGGGAATTTGAATAAAGATTAAGTGACAAATATATCAACTTAAACATAAGAGGAGCCAGTGTGACAAATAACTGCTAAAGTGTGGACTAGGTAGCTATATATTTATCATACAAAACAAGTACAGCTCCAGGCTTAAATGATATGACAGGTTTAAAACTGGGACGTGAGCAAAACAAAACTTAAAGGGAACAGTAGGGCAATAAGGACAAGGCTTTTGGGTGAAAGTGCTTTGTGCATAAGGGCTGGTGTCACGCATTTGGCTTTTAGACTCGAAAGGACAACATTTTTTGAAAAAGACATTTCATCTGGACAAAAAAAAAAAGTTCCCTCATTTTATTTGACATCTTTTTAGTCTGCTAAACTTGCTGCCATAGCCCATCAGTGAAAGAGTTTAAATTTTGTGCATTTAGATTATTCTCATTCTTGTGTTTGTTCTATGGTTAAATGCATTAATTTAACCTATTATGGGTTTGGCTAATAATCTGTCTAATAAAATGGCAATAGATGAATGTAATCATTCAGTCCTGCACTACTCTAAAGTCAATGGACAAAGAATGCATGCTACTGAGCCTGGTGTCTCTCCATGCTGTGAAAGATAATTTCCCCAGATTATTGGCCTTTGGAAAATCAAATGTTTATTTTTCTAGGTCTGCCCTTAAGAATGAACCAAATGAACTTGCGCCACATTTTTGTCATCAAACATGCAGTTAAAAAACAAGTGCTACCTATCTTCTGATGACAAATAGCTTCTTCAGTCATTACCATAATAACCCTAAACTTTATTTTTCCCCTTCTGGTTGTCAGGCCCCACCTTAACTCCTCCTAGACATGAAAAGAAAAACATGGTGAAAGTCACACCAGTTTGCACACAGCATGCTCTCAGCACGATCATCTGGAGCATCACGATGGCCTCAGTGGTTCACAAATGTCTCTGAAGATGGATGTAAAGGTATAGGTTGCTACAGCTGTTCGGCCAAGGCAGGGTCATATGTTTTGCAGAGTGTTTGCATTAAATATTGTATCTAGGGGGGGGGGGGAATTAATCAAGAGGGGCCATTAAGACCAATTCTCCTAACTGTGGATATGTTGTGAGGGAACGTAACACATATATTGCACAAATATGCAAACTTCACCTATTGTGTTGACCACCCAAAGGATAGCTATTTAAATAAAAGATTACACTCAAACAATTCAATGATTGTAGAAAATAATATTCTTTGTATAGGTGATAGATGCTTTAAACGAATTTCATCAACTTTGGGCTGGTTACAGACTTAGACAGTGGTAGGGCTAACCGAGAGGCTAAATGTCTAACTGACTGCATTCCAGGGCAACAAAGATTGCAATCCTCTATTTCCTTTAGCATGCAGCCGCAGAGATGAAAAGAAAATGCACTCCAGGCAAGAGCAAAGATGTTTCAGCAAACTTCAAAACCTTTCATATCTACTGCACTGCATAAGGTCAAATATGTGAACACACAATGGCTTGGTTCTGGGAATTTGCAATAGAAACTGTTTTGTGAAACTTCTTTGTCTTCTTTCTGCTTGATGGGGACATTAGTCAGTTGAGACAATCAGGTTTGTCCAGAATGCACTGACTGTTGTACTTTTGAACTACATTTGAAGTTCAGCTCCTCAACAGATTGAAAACCAGCATGACGGGCTGTCTCCGCCAAGTGAACACCCATACATCTGTCTTATCAGTGACATCGCTGTTTGAAATTATGTTTGAACAACATGCTTCAACTCCTACTGTACATACATTCAATGGGTAAATATTGTGCTGGTGGATGTTGTGACTCTCATTTTTATATTTCCAAAACTTTTGTGCACATGGCTTCATATAGGAAATAGGCATGCTATCAGAAGACATGCAGCAACAGATGTGGCTGCATGTGACATGACATATGTAGGCTAAACACGCAATCCCTTGACACAGTGAAAGATATACATTCACTGCCCACTTTCCAAGTAGACTTTGCTCCTAATAAAGTATTTATAACAGTGCCATAAAATCCCAATAGGTCATCAGTTTGAAATATTCTGAGCAGTTTAACTTAAATCCTCATATTCTGATGCTCACTAAAAATGGATGAAGCAGTGTTGTTTTGAACATGTCTGTAAGATGCAAATGCATTATTTTTCTGCCTTGTGATTGCTCAGTTTGCATTTTATGTTAACTAGCAGTTGAATGTATGTAGCTGATAAAATGGCCAGTCAGCTTCTTCTACTTCCTGCGGCCAAGAACTGTTATTGTATTGTTTAATCATGACATCCAGTCTATTCTTACATATTGTACATGTCTTTAGTGGTAGGCAAAACCTTACTCAATGGGAGAGCATGCAGGCTCCAAACAGAAGCGCCCCAACTGTCTTGACCGTGGGACCAAACACATGAACTCCCTGTGCGGCATGAGTTCTTACCACTACACCACTGTACATGCCACTCTTGGTCAAGCAGTTTCTCTAGACATAGATATTAATCGATTTACTTGCTCATGAAACCAAAAGTAAACATGCTTGTAAATAAATGCCATTTTGATTTAAATGTAAAACTTACAAACTGATTGATTGAACTAAAATATACAAAAATTAACTGTGCAAAATGTGAACATGAACCAATAGCCTTCTGTGTTGAAACCAGACAACTACAGTATCTCACTGAACAACATTACTTTTTACAATAAACTGTTTTTGGTCTGCATGTGGGACTTTAACTGTTTCAATTGTAGATAATTTAGATAGAAAACTAACAATGCCCCTAAACTTATCACAAATTTTGGTATCTTTAAAGCTAGCACTGGCAATAAGATAACAAAGCATAAATTGGGTAACTTTGAACCAACAACCTTCTGACCTCTGAACAGACAGGTAAACTACTGAGCTAATTCTTTTTAAACTTCAAGGGGCTATATATAAGATTGCAAACTGAAAGTTTTTTACACCAATAGCCCTCCTTATAATTTTACTTGTATATAGTGAGTTTTTTTTTTTACACCAAAGGAGTAGGTTGAACCCATAATCTAACCTGAGTGCAGTGGGTTAATGTGGCATTAGGGGCATTGGCGGGACAAATATAATAAGGATTTCTTGACAACTCATTAGGTCTAGGAATTATGGATATTGCTAATATACCTACAGAAAGCTAATTTTTTCACAAATCTACACATTCTAATAAAAAATATGTTTTTTTTATTCCAAAAAAATTTCCGAGCTTAACTTCCCAAGGAAATCTACTATTTGCAACCCTAGTACAAGCACACAGTTATGCATATAGAAACTAACATGCACATGCTCGTCATGCTGATGTTCTCTTAAACTGCCAACTTAGTTCATGGTTTTGCGGTTTTCACTGCGAGCAATGCCGTACCATAATGTATAATGGAAGGCATTATGGCGTTCTGGAAAAGTCGTAACCAATGAGGTTTTGTCACAATAGCAAGATTCTGTAAAATTTTAAAAGATAATCCAAAACCTCACAATGCTATACATTTTCTATACAGTACTGTTTTATTAAAAGTAACAGCCAATGGCCCATTGAAAAGATATAATATTAGTCAAT